>LJIJ01005394.1:0-11932 GCA_001718145.1 Orchesella cincta
AGAGAGGAGAATGTAAATTATTGGCGATTGTTCTTTCAAAGTTGAACCTTTTATTTTGTACTCTTGCTCAACTTTTAACTTCTCAAATGTTCCACTCAGCGTCATCTTTACATCCCACGGAGCCTCTTTCAAGTTGTGTTTCCTGAAATAATCGGTGGCCACTTTCCTCGACTGTTTCTTATACCTGCGAATTGCGAGGTATCCTTTATCTTATTTTGACGCACGTGCATTCTTCTCCGTCAAGCTTTGCCTATTTTCGAAAGCTTCTCATTTCACTTTTTAATTATCATTCCTCCCGAAATACATGATTAAAAAATTTCTAAATATTTCTTTTCCTCTGAAAGGTTCTTATTCCAAATTTTCCAGAGTTTTGTTCGCCTTAAAATATTTTCATGGGAATTCAGCTAAGCGTGTGTTTTGTCTTTGACAACTCTTTCATTTTCAACTATCAACAAGCTTCAGCTTGTCCCTATGCAGTACGAAAATCATTTTGGAAGCACTAGTATTTGCACGTCGCCCTTACTGAGCTGGTCGCGAACCTCCTCCACCTCAATTAGTTTTGACAATGCGTTGACTGAAGACACTGCAAGACAGTTCTTCTTCCAACTTTTCGCACATTTCTACTTCGTAGTTTTTTGCAGCTTTTCTCGTTTCTCTTGTCTCCTCTTTCAGCGTTGAAGTTAAATCCACCTGAAGGATCAGATTTTTGATGCACAACCCTATCGTGTGTAGACTTTAGAAAGTGAGTTCGGATTGTAAACTCAAGTACAACTTGACGAAGTGTATTCAACTCAGAGTTTCGTGTCTGGTTCATAGTTGTTTGGTTTGGAAAGCGCATATGATGATAGAGTTTAGTTTGCCATGTTGTTGGAATACTGGCAGCAGTAATGAAACTTTTAATTAATTGAAGTTATGTGAATAACTGGCAGCGTGCAATGTGTGGCAGAAAGAGCAAACTAATGCTGGATTTTGGCTAATAGAGGCTTTAAAACATTTAAAACTGTTTCGAGTGTGGCGAGCAAAGGACCCATTCATAGAACCGTTTCTCAACAACAGTAGAGTAGGAGTGATACTTCAGTATTCGAAAAGTACTAAAGAGTCTTTACTTATGTCCCATAAGTAATGTAAACAAATGTATGGTGACGTGAATGAAAGCTGCTCAAAGTAAGAAATATGCTACGGTAGCCAAGATCGAGTAAAGGTTTTCCGCAGCTTATGATAGTGCACATTTTCTTTGGTTGATGGCGGTTGCAGCTCAGATAAGTTGTGCATGAAGTATAAATAAGGCGCATAGAAATTAATAGGCTTGTAGGTTGTTTTAAACACCGGGAAGATAAGAATGAGAAGGAGCAAACTTGTTATTTCATAGAAGGTATAGCAACTGAGCCGATGCGTTGGTTATGAGTCACAAACTAATGGCATGTAGAGAAAAGATGTACATTCAATCCTCTCCACACAAACTGCGATACCAAGAGAAACAAACTAAAGAATCTGACTGACAAGAACTTCAAATGTGATTTAAGTTTTGTATATTTTCGCAAAAACAAAAGAATCCTGTAATTCAAAATGTTTGGCTGGCTGAAAAATAAATACCGTGATGGCTACGCATGTAGAGTCATTGGGTTCTAAGCACAACAAGTAGCCACCTTCTGTAATTTTGGATCAGTCAAACAAAATAAGCTTGTCTTGGAGTGACCACGGATCATTTCATATACGAATTGTCACAACCACCAAGAAATTGAGGTCTCGTTAATCAATAGAGTCATTTATTGATAAGAAATATGGGCAGGAGTGACGAGAACATTTTTTGTTCACAAGAATAAATATGCTGTTCGACTTCTACAAAATGTTTTTTTACCGCGTTTGTTACCACCGTCATAAAAAAGTTGTAAAAAAAGAGATGTTAAATCTAATATTATGTATACTCATATAATTTGGCTTTCCAGCTTCGTAAATCGTGGCATTCGTTTTAGAGCAATCTGTCAAAGTAAACCTCTCTCCTTTTGTTCATGGCCTTGTTCTTTTGGCTATCATCTATGCCATTTAGATGTTAAGGGTAAAAGCGTAAAAGCGAAAATTCAATACAGAAAAGATAGTGCCAAATGGTTTGAAAATTACTAAATCATTCATTATTATGAATTATGAAGAGAGTTTGCGACAAGGAAAACGAGCTTGTGCTATATGCTAAAAATATGGTGCCACCTGAGATGAGGAATGCTAGACATGGAAATGAGAGCAACAAAGACAAGGCTACTGTCTCTTGGGTATGTTTAGCAGCAGAATGAACGCTGAGCTTTGGTTAAGTCAGTTATGTATATCATTTGGTAGGGCATACAAAGTCATGTTGAAAGCAAACAGTTTTATATTAAAGAAGTTTAAGAGTTGAACTGGAATGAATTCTAAAAATAGGCAAAAAGGAATTCTCCTCCAAAGGAGGATCATCCATCATTGGAATAAAACACATTAGCAAGAATAAATTATTATGATGTTCATAAGCATAATGAGCCCAAAAAGAAGACAAATCTCTTTCAATTACAAGGAAAAAGTGAACGACAGTACGAATTCAAAAAATAAGTAAATTTGAGACAAGGCTAAAATACTACACATTACAGACGTACAAACACGTGCAATTCGAATTCCAATGCAAAACGAAGTAAATTGTAAAACAGAAGCCATAATATTATTCTAAAAAAGTTGTATTCTATATAATGAAAAACAAAGTGGCAGTATCTAGTAAACCAACAATCGAGAGTGCTTAAATATCAGACACCAAACACGAGTATTCAATCATCAAGTTGAGGCAAAAGTCGGAAACGAAAGTAGCAGGCAGTAGCAGGTAGCTTGTGAATATTAATCTTGAGCGTTGAAGAATTATTTACATCCATACCAAAGTGTGATGACAAGCCTCACCACTAACAAAGTCAATGAACACAGCCCTTGCCAATATACTTATGTTGAAGAAAGATGTTAGAGCAAGTAAGAAGCAGCTAAGCCACCCAAATTATAAGTTGGATTACTCATCAATAGAGCTACTGACAACTACCACCAATGTTCAACCAGGAGAGCTAATTAAGTTACATAGCCCTATCCTGGCTAACCTTTATAAGAAAGGGTCCCAATATATCTTTCCATTATATATGCGCATGTCATTAAAAACGTGCAGTTGTGCCTATATGTTTTCCTTTTCATCATTTATGATGATATTATGATTATGAACAGGCATTCATATTCATATGTCATTATGGAAAAACGCATGGTTTTCTGTTACATATGGACTCTCAATCCATTTTCGATTGTGAGTGAAATTTACGCATTACGCATACCCAAAAGTGTTAAGTATTGTTAGATATGAAAAATGTAGGCTTTGCGTGTAGAATATCTATTGCTTCCAATGCTGCATGCTGACGTACTCCATATATTAGGCTTATACATATAATGTGGACTGTCCACATCACAGTACGGTAGACCAGCCTAACAGAGATGTAGAAGAGTTGTAAAGTAAAACTATAGTTTTCGTATTCCTTACTTTTTGTATCATGTAGTGAAACCTACAGGCTGTCCACTAGCAACATCAGCGTCCATACGGTTTCATCAAATTTCATGAAAACTCATAAGATTCTATACTGCTTCATGTGGCTCGACAAGCTGAGAATTTGTTGGTACGGAGCTGCTAAACGAAACCTTTACGTAAGTTTAGTGCTTGTTATCACTCTTTGCAGGATGCATATACTGCAACCGCGTAATATTATGTAATGCATGTATATACACAGTCCATTGGTTTTGCAAGTTGCTCAAGGACATATTACGTCGGATTATATGCCTGTAAGTTTGAGTACATGAGTATTATATACTGCCCAAGACTAAGAAGACAGGCGAAGCTTACAACTGCAGTTGTCAACGTGGTACGAACGAACAAACCCTGCAGTATTTAGATATGGAATGCAATTTTAGCTTTCTTAGCATGTGCATGTGTTAAACTGCTTGAAATGAATGATCTTGAAACGCTTGAATACACTATTAGGAAACTTGTTGACGATTTTCTGGATTAGGAGCTCTCTTCAAACTATTTCTCTCTCTCTCTCACAATTATAATAAAATGGGCCATCAAAGATTATCCACGGGTTAAAAGCAAGCAAATATTTGGTTTCACATCATGAATAGATACGTGAGGAATTTAAGGAGTTGGTTTTATCAATAGAAGGGGTTCTTCACTTCATGATTTCAGAAAATAATAATCTTATGACAGATCTTTCAAATATTAGACAAAATTTGATAAGCAATTGCGGTTTATGTTTAAGAACCCGTGATGAAATCAAAATATCATGTCTATCATACATACGTATCATATGTAGCCAAATTTCTTGAAAAATACGCTAGAAATACATGTTATTGCATGCTTGCCCATGTGGGACCTGAGTTAAATTTTTTCTCTCGTTATTATTTGGAGTTTTGCTATGAGTATATGCTTCAGGTTATTATGTTATTTCGCGTCTACTTTGATCATGAAAGGTTAATTTTGGGAAACTCTGTAACTTGACTGACACACGTTATATTCATAATCTCAATTTCAGATTACACATAAAAGATAAATAGATTCTTGAATGTATTGAATGAACAACAGCAAGTAATCGTAATTCTCACGCTGAGGTGCAGTCACATTTCCAGAAAAAAAGATTCTGGGATGATTTTATGAAACATGCCTACTTGAAATGTCCATCCAGCTCAAATGAAAAAAAAATGTGGAAGGCAGCGCAAATGCAGAGTGAACATCTTCGTCCAAAATTTGTTATTTATTTATGTTTGCTAGCTGTTTTGAATACATACCAAAATACACATTTTTATATACTTAATTATGAATTTTTAAGAATGGCTATCCTCTCCAAACGAAATTTTTATGGAATATAATATTTCTCCACAATAATGAGCATGAACGAAATTGCTTACAATATAACAACATTGATAAAATAAACTGCGCTTTTTTCTTCGTTTCTTCCCATTTCAATAGTTATATTACAACTTCTTTACTTAATAATAACTAAGTAAGAACATAAGTGATTAATTAAACTAATAGTAAGATTTCACTGTGCCACTGGTTTGCTTACACGTTTAGATTGGATCTTCACACATTCCTTCGTGCTTTCGGCCGTTTCACAGTCTCCAGACATCTTTCATAGCATTGGTGTCCAGTTCCATCCAGTCATATTAAGTACCTGTAAATTACAATTTAAAGTCAAAGGATGAAGCAATAAACCCCTTAGACTTAAACTAATAAATTGTCACTACATAAACAATAAGAAATTATCAGAAGTAATCATTATCATCATCCTACCTTATTCTGACATTCTCGCTTTCTTGTATGGCAGTTTATCACAAAACTTATCATCTCTTTCTCCTGAGTTTTGCTTGGAGTTTGCTGATGATTGCAGGCGCTCATTTTCGGACTTTAGTTCAGCCAATTCAACACACATGTATGTGAAACTACTTTCAAAGTCTTTTAGATCCTTCTTCTGCTTCCGTATCACTTCCAATTTTTCATCAAGCTTATCTTCAAGGTAGTCAATGTCCTCATTCGCCACTCTTAATTTCCGAGACTTTGCTTCCAGTGACTGCTTGAGTTCAGCAATCTTTTCTGGTGAAGTTTGAGACTTCAAATCACGAAGCTCAGCTTGGAGATCGGTCCTTTCGCGTTTTAAGCGTTCGGCAAGGGAGCAAGCCTCAAAGTTGTAACTTTTACATCTTTCGAGCTCCTCCTGCAATCTATAAATATTTGCATTAGCTGCAGTGATTTCTTGTTCTTTTTCCTGCAACAATTCCTTCAGATCTGGATCTACCTTGGGGACAATTCGACTTCTTTCTTGATTAAGTTCCCATTTCAATTTAGAATTGTCCAATTCACAGTCCTTCAACTGGCTTTTAAGAATATTCGTGTGAGCTGCTATAGCTTTGACTTGTTCTTCCAACTTTTTCAGCATCTCATATTTTAATTTTGCGTCCTGTTCCAATTCCTTTACTTTTGCATCTTTTCCTTTTGCTTCATCCTCCAATATATGAACTTTTGCATCATTTATTCTAACGTCATCCTGCATTTTCTGCACAAGTTTTTCTTGTTCAGCTAGATCCTTCTTAGTTAAATCGATGTCAAGCTGCTGTTGACTCATTTCCTCCTTCTGAGCTGCTATCAGAACGGCATTTTCTTGAAGCTGCTTCTTCACATTCTCATTCTCACACTCCAGCTTTTTATTTTCTTCAGCAAAAAGTTCATACTTTCCCCTTTCCGTAGTCAGGCTGTCAACTTGCAGTTTTAACTGAGCTTCCTGATTTGCAAGCTGATTTTGCAAGGTTTTTACCTGCTTGCTTAGCTCATAATTTTTGGATTTTGTCACTTCCAGAGCCTTACTTTTACTCTGTAATTCTTCACTAAACTTTGCTCGTTCTGAAGCAATACACTTTGTCAGGGTTTCATGATCTCTGCGAAGCCTTTTAAGATCTTTGTCTGCTATTTGAAACTGAGTGGTCGTCACACTAATTGCTTTATTAAGGTTGCGAATTTCCTCTTGATTTTTTCGAAAGATTTCTTCTTTCTCTTTTCGAAGCTCGTTATTTTCATGTTCTGATCTTCTTAATTTCTCTGAAAGTTTCTGGTTTTCATTCAATAACGTATTATTTTCCTCAGAAATAGTCTGATTTTCGGCCTGCAAATTCATTTTTAACACGAGGTTTTGCCGTTCAACCTCAGTTTTTTGTTGTTGCATGTTTTTTTGTTGTATTTTCTCTTGTTGCAGAGCATTCCGTTCATCTTCCAAAACTTTTACTTGAATCAGAGCTTCATGTAACTTGCTGGAATCTTTTTGGTTTTTAGATTCTAATTGTTGTTGCTGTTTCCGAAGCTCGTTATTTTCACGTTCCTTGGTGTGATTCAAATTTTCTAAACTTGTCTTCTTCTTTTCTAGGAGCTGATTTAAACTATTTAGCTTCCTATTTTGAACAGAAAGATTCTGATTCAAGACACCTAAACTTTTGTTTTTCTTTGAAAACTCATCGTTTTCAGCCTGGAAATTCTTTTTCAACACGAGGATTTGCCGTTCCACCTCAATTTTTTGGGTGATGGTTGAGGACAGTTGTGTCTCCAATTTTTGCACAGCAACTTGATGAGCTTTATCAGCTTCTTTACAGTTTTCTATGTCCCTTTTTAACTCCGCATTATCTTCCCTGAGAATCATGTTTTCATTCAAGGTTTTTTCTCTCTCCTCACGCAACGCTGCTGCAACCCGTTGCTGATTTTCTGCGATGTGCTTTCTCTCAGTCAAACTGAAAAAACAAACAATATCACAATCACTATCACAAATTTTAACAACAAAATGAAAAGATGTGGATAAGCAAAACAATGACTACTAACACGTTAGAATTTTAGCGTGAATGCAAAGTAAACTTTTAGAACAACCCGACTGACTTGTTTCTCTCGCTACTTCAAACAGTCAACTGTAGAGTTTGTTTCTAAAAAGCGTAGCAGGGTTTTGCTACTACAGTTTCTGGACAATGCAAGGGATTATGTTGCAAGACTGGACACTCTAATGAGTTGAGCATTGTTTATGTGAGCGCATGAAAATGGAATAACACCAATGGTCATGCAAACAATCGTATCATTTACTGACCAAAACCCATCGTGTCCAGTTCTCTTAAACTCATCCTAAAAGCAAGTTCTAAACTCATCCTAAAAAGCACTCAAGTATTTCAAATTCAAAATCAAATCAACTCAAGTTGTTTAATATAAACTCAAGTTGTTCAAAATGGAAAACATTCAAGTGGAACCCGAAATTTTTAACCAGGGCGAAGCAGTTGTTATTAGCTTGCCCTTTCTGCAAGATCCCAATTTTGCTGTGGATAAAGTGCAAGATGGAAGAATTCACAAGGGTGAATCATTCAAGCTGAAGCTCAACCCAAATTTCAACTCTGGCATTGTTTATCAATCCAGTGATGCAACTGACAAAGTTTTCAAGCTTGATACTTGGAACCGTGAGTGTGACGAGTTGGTCAACAGTGGACTAGCACGAAACGTGGCTCGACGTGTCGTTTTGCGAAACGGTTTCCGCTAATTGTTGAAGTTGTGGATGGAGTTATTTACTCACCTTCTCAAAAGGTGATTTGCGAATCGCTCGGAAAAATAACAGTTATGAAGCAGCAACTGATTACAGAATCTCAAGTTTTCCAAACATTGGCTCAACAAACACAGCATGTGTTTCGAAATGCTGACACTGCTCGAGCAGCAATTCAGCAAGGAGTTCTTTCTCCTCAAGATGAGATGCTGAATGCGGCGTATGATTCTATCATGTCGCAAGGAAAACCATTGACAAGAATTCCACGTCCACTTTCTGAACCAGAGCTACAAGTTGCTGGTCCATCTTCCCAGGTGGCTCAAGTACCACCAAAAAAGCGACAGCGTGTGACTGACCCTGTTGTCACTCATGCTGATATGATGAATGCTGTGGAAACCATTCAACATTTCTTTAATGCGAGCCTCATGGATCTCTTCAAGATTCCATTTGACAAGGCAGCCAAAAATATTCCCGAGACGGTGCCTGTGCCCAACACAGTAACAACCAGCCACATTATGTATCATAAGAAGAGAGGACTCTTTGAAACCAATACCACCAAGATGGGGTCATACTTGTTTGGGGATAAAAAGGAATGCTGCAGTCTCTTTATCTATAAAACTCGTAACAAGTATACTGGCCATAACGTGCCCATGTCTGTTCGAGAAGGCGCAAGTATTCTGAAGAATATGGTATTGGCAATGATGGACGCAATGGGCAAGGTTGCCGAAAATACTCTGGAGAAGGAGAAGGAGGATGCTGACAACTTGGAAGGAGCTGCCATACAGCAGGCCGTCCAGGCAGCAGAAGCACGCTATGCGGAAAAGATGTCTCGTCTTGGACAAGCTTAGTAAGTTTAAAGTTTGATTAAAATGAAAGGAAATGAATAAAATTGAATGAAAGAAGGTTGAGTGAAAATGAATGAAAATCTAACCGACTCTTTTCCTTTTGTTTCAGATTTGCAGATGCCGAGCATCACATTTTTGTTCTCATTGACATTTTACAATACTCATTTTATACCATTTTATTATTGACATCTCATTTTTGTTCTCATGTGAATATTTTGATGCATTTTTTTGATCTCACATTATACATTTTTTGATCTCACAGCCTTTTGATATATAAAGACTCGAAGAGTCACAAAAACCCAATGCGTTTATCGCGTACCATTTCCTTTTCACACTCTCTGTGCATAATATCGCATAGAATGCTCACTCACTCGCGCTCTTGCTCTCATAGTCATAACTTGCTCTTGTGCATACCACTTGTTGACATTGTGAAACATAATAATGGCTCTACTGGATAACGAGACTGGTAAAAACTCATAACATCATTACATTTTAAACACATCAAGCATCTAAATAAACGAACATTTTTCAGTGGTGGACCTTCAATCGGACGAAGGAACTGACCCTAATCAACCTCTCATTCCATCATCAAGATGCTCATCAAATATCAAAAAGTTGATATCAGCTGCGTCATTATTCTCTTGTGCCTTTCTTTCATTACTTGGTTAGCAGTGTGGGAATCGGAAAAGGCAACTATTCAACCTTCACCCACCGTTCGCCCTGGTCCCCTTCCAACATAAGGGTACGCACTCTACGAAAAAAGTCTACGAAAGCATCATGCTCCATCTCATATATTTTTCATTTTTCTCAGCCTCTACCAAAGAATGCTACGGATATGCCTGCAAAGGATTTACTCTCTCTTGTGTTTGATAAGGATCAGCTTGAATACGAAATTAAATGCCATCCACAACACCTCCTACTTTAAATTCATGCTGCTGTTGAAAATGTAGCCAACTTTACAGGAGCATGTAAGTGCTCACATTTAGGATTTTGCTTCATTATGAAAAGAGCTGAAACTCGATTTTATTTATATGTATATAGCAACACAATGACTCATGCTATAGCTGCAGTTCTAGAGAGGCAGCTGAGAGCATGTTTGGGTTGGATTATAGTCACAAGATTCCTCTTCCACCACCATCTCAAGCCTGTCAGCCTGTTGCGTGCACGTTTCTCTCGTGCTGATGATGATGGCAAAACGAAAAGGAGAGTGGTGTTGTAAACAAAGTACACGAATATGTTCATGCTTGTCAAATAAATGTGACTTTGCTCACACCCTTTTAGAACTCTGGCCCAGTTGGGATTAAGATGAAACTAGACTAATTATTTGCATTTTTCATAATGAAGTTGTTACTTTTGTTTGTTTTGGCCTGTGTGCCTGCTGTTTTGGGAAGTTTGCAAAGGAAGGGAGGACTGTACCAAGTGCCTATCAATTAAAGGCTGTGCCTTTTTTGTAATCAAAGAGAAGGGCTCATGCCATAAGTTGAGCGATAAGTTTGGAAAACTTCGATTCAAAGCAACAAAGAAAAGCCAGTGTAAAACCGTTGCTAGTT
Source organism: Orchesella cincta (assembly GCA_001718145.1). Lineage (NCBI taxonomy): Eukaryota > Metazoa > Arthropoda > Collembola > Entomobryomorpha > Orchesellidae > Orchesella > Orchesella cincta. The sequence continues at coordinate 10,489 of LJIJ01005394.1, forward strand.
TGTTGGAGAAGGAGGTGAAATTTGAAACGGAAATCAGCAATCATCATTTCAAACCCAGCTAACGAATCTATTGAACAAAAGAAGGAAACGAAAATTGTTCTCGAGGCTACTAGGCCAGATGAAGCAACTCAATCAACAAATGATGCTGTTCCCGTGCTCCAGTCACCCAATTCAGGTGGTGATGGGATCGAATCAATTCAGATGCGCACGAGTTAATCAACCGGTATGAGACTGCAAGTCTGATGAACAAATGGGGATGCACAAATCTACTGCTGATGTACACGTGCTCAGTTCAGATGGAAATGCACCAACAATCAACAATGAAACGATTGTGATGCAGCTGTTTCAGTACCGAGAGAATCAGCTCACCTCCATTTACTATGACTGCAGCGTAAGTATTCATAAGCCCATCTTTTCCTAATTACTTCATTTCAAGATACTAATTTATGCATTATCTCACAGAAGGAGAATCGACTCTTGAAGCGAGTTGAAAATACTCTATGTACCAGCTTTCGGTTGCTGGAGCGAGCTCATCAGCAAAACTGGATTGTGAATGCGGATATAGTCGGAGTCGAGTATAATATACCCATTTGCAGCTTTCTCAAGGCAGAGAAACTTTACTGCAAGAACTCACCTTAAATGTGAGTAAATAATGAAATGCATTGCAATTTTTAATATACTCATTTACTCTCTCTCAAGGGAACCAGCTTCTGTCTACTGTTGAAATCGAACTTTTATTTTATACATCTTTCAGGAGTACCAGCTCTTCAGTCCACTCAATTTGTATATTAACATGCCAAAGAGAACGCAACGCAAAGAGACACTGAGATCAAGCGAAAGTGCAGTTTATCACTATTTTGTATTGACAAATCTCTATTTTAAATTAGTATGATGGTTACGATATTTTAGACAACAATTTATAGTAAGTTAATCTATTAATAATTTAAGTATATCTCTCTTCATGTTTCAAATTTATGGATATGTTGAATCGAAATACCCTTTGAATGGGGAGAAATTGAAAAAGTAGTCAGCAATTGACAGCGTATTTAAAATTGTAGGAACGTGTGAAAATGCATGCTACACGGTATCAACAGAATTTAGTTTAGTTTTTTGTCATGATCTTAAATTTAATCTCAATCATAGTTTTCAACAAATGTTTTTGGTTAGAAAAATCGTAAGTTGCACTAAAAGTTCTTACTACCTATATCTTTGTAATTATGGTGTGAGCTTGCTTGCATATTCATACTTTCTCAACTCGAGCTTTAGTGTATTAGTTGGTAAGCATTATAGACAGTTTTCATTAATCTTGGTGATAAGAACTAAATTAACTCATTGTTGAAAATTCACACTGAGAATGAGCTGTTGTAAAAGAAACGTCCGCAAATTGTGATCTTGAAATACGTAATAATAATGTATATATTTAAGCAGGTATTTAGTCTCAAAG
>LJIJ01005395.1:0-11930 GCA_001718145.1 Orchesella cincta
GCTCCGGAGTTCGCTGTGTACTGATTATCGCACGGAGAAGTGATTCCGTGTGCTAGAGATAGTCATTAGCCCTGTGCGCCTAACACAAGGAAAATTCTGATAGAGCTGTATCTTGCTCCTATCTCTTTTGTCCTATACGCGATATTAAATTAGAATCACTTTGGTCGCGTCACTTACGGATTTTGTTATATTGTCGTGCCTCTCTCTCTCAGAAATATATATTTACCTATTGTCAGCAATTTGCCATGATCTGGTGGATCATACTAATGCGAGCAGTCATTCCTTGTCAAGTAATTTGTGTAGGCTAGGTCTTATGTACAATGAAGATACTGATATAGTAAATGGGGCAAACAAAAAAATAAATGTCTGTGAATGGCTTTTCACTCTTTAGTTTTCCCTCCTTCAGGTCAGGTGATAAAGGTGTTCTTAATTTTGACCGTGAGGTAGGAGTGGGAGATGAGGAAGACTTTGAAGAAACACAATGTAATGTGCAAATTGAGTACAATCGGGTACCCCTGTAGGAACTCGCACCCCAATGTCACCTCGTATACAATTATGCTTTCAAGCAGCTCGATATTGCAATGGAGATCCTAGTATTGAGCGAAGATGCTATACCTTTATTCTTTTCTTCCTTTAATCGTCGACTATCCATCTCCGCGTACATTTTGCTCATTCTTCTCCTCCCATACTCAATCGGTTGTTCTCTCACTTCACAATCATAGCCCAATTCAAAACCCTTCTGTCGAGCTTTTTCAGAAAAATATTTTCTGAAGTTGGAATCTTTTTTTTCCGTTCTTATTCCCCTTTGGTTCTTCACCACTTTCCATTTCTATCGAGGTTATCCACTCTCAAATTGTGTGATCACAAACTTTCCCGTGAGGAGTACTTGGGCTATTATTTCACGGATCTAGTACTCTTCTACCTGATTCCACTTCTTCTTTGCATTTTCCTTTATTCTAAAATCGTCCTTTGTCTCATTAACCAGCCATTCACTAGCTCTCCCAGTAATACAGCTGTTAGTGTTGGAAATGTTGAGCATCCAATCCAATTACCGTACCTCAAGCAGAACTCAAGTGGTGAAAATGTTGGCCATCGTTTCCGGTCTATTTGCAATCCTTTGGCTTCCCTACAGAGGCTTGTTGGTGTACAATTCCGTGGCACAAGAGAAATTCATGAATGTGTGGTACTTGATGGCATCAAAAAGCTGCATTTACTTGAATAGGTAAGTAATTTTTTGAGTAATTATAAATATTCTGTCAAATCCGTAAATTGACTTTATATGTGATCTTTCATGTTTTAATTAGCGCTTTCAATCCAATTCTGTACAATGCCATGTCTGTCAAGTTCAGGAAGGAGTTTAAACGAGCACTTTTCCTCAAAAGTGGTAAGCCATCAAAACACTCAAATATAAAGGAAAAACGACTAATGTTGCATTTTTGGCTATAGTATGTCGTAATTAATTGCCATTTCAATACATCTATTAAAAGTATGATGAATTAGGGAAACTTTCCATCCTAACATTTTCGAGAGTGTATTAAATCCCTTTCTTTCTTTTCTTTTCTCTAGAGTAAAAGTGGACAATGGGAATTTTGCACTCCAGAAATTTCAACGAGACTGAAGTTTTACATGGTTGTATGAGGAAGGAAGCAAGATTTTGGTGGAAATCCGATACGTTTATTTTATGTATAGTTGAATAAGGTCTTTTGTTGGCGACATGGCAATACAAATTACGTGGTGTAACATCACTTCAGTTTTTTTGTGTAAAACCAAGCAAGAAGTGTGGCAGTGAGAAGAAAGCTTTCATTGAAGACTGCAACTTTTCCAAGAAGTTTCTACACTTTCTCACTACTTTTTTGTTGTTGGGTGTAGTATTTGTTAGCTAGATAAGGTTAACAACCATATTACATGCATACATTCATAATATTCTTTCTACATAAAATATGAAAGAAAACTAGGCAAGATGTAACAAATGAGAGTTTGAAGAGCTTTGTGTAGAAGGATATTCACTCTGGCACAAAATATGCATTAATATATATTTAAATTACCTATCTTAAAGAAACTTTGTATGCAGATAGGTAGGCATCTCTTGCAACCGGGTAGCAGAATCTTCATAGGGTTCCCTATCTTATGTTTCCCTACAGTGGCAAGATTCGCCTACGTAGCTGCCACTGTGTGTTACTAGCGACTAGCTCATAATACGTGCGAAAAAATATATAGAAAGCAAAAGTGGATGCTGCCATAGTCCATAAAAATTCATTTGGACTTTTTGTAATATGATTACTTAAGCAAGTATACTTTTTCAGAAATTTTTAACAGCTTCAAGTTAGCAAATCCCCTTGTCACTTAAACCATTCTTATTAGATTAAGTAGAGTATTTCTTTCCACCCAAGATGTTTTTTATCTTGTTAAAAGAATAAAGTATACTTTTCTTCAGTCTAAGTTCGGATAAGATTTATCTTAAAAAATTATGTTTGCATGAAAGGTTTAAGGTGTAATCTTGCATCATTGCAATATACGTGTAACTAAATTTATGAACTTTTACATCATACAAGTAAGTAGTCATGAAACATTTCGTTTAATCGTGGAGAGAATTTCACATGTAAAGAATTTATACTTTCTGAAATACTTGAAATAAAAACAAAGCTTTAGAAAGTTATTTTGTTCAACTGGATAGAAGTGCTTATGTATCGACTTTTTCCTTCAACTTTCTTTTTTAGAAAATGTAGAGTACATTTTACGGCATCAAAGAACAGCCGTTTTTACAACAAACGGCTTTTAAATTGAAGTTAAACTTGAATTGGAAAGAGAACATGGAATGTCTGCTTATGTTATTTTGTCTTTTTTCTCGAATGTTTTTGCAGAATTTTCATCCCACATTTAGCAAAGAGAACAGAGCCCGTCATGTCATTCCAATAATCCTCATGAAACTGTTTTCTTACCCGTGACTTTCAGAATACAAATACCCTCCGGGTTTTATTCCGCTCACTGATTTTTATTACTCAAAGCTCACTCCAAACTTACATCTGGTAGGATTTCAATTGCAAACTGTTTGATATTCAAGGATCCTTCTGTTTTCAGCCAGATTGCAACAAAAATATATTATCTCGTCTAGCAGGGAAAGTCGGAGAAACGGACTCTGTATCATTTTGGAACATACCTAAGCAGTGGAAAGTATTCCCATTGCGATTTCATGAAATATCTATTTCTTGTAACATTGGGGATATCGTTACAACTAATGAAGTCCTATTGAGAGGCATTTGGGACGAAGTAATGTGCGATTGATATTGACAGTTACAGAAAATTCTTGAAAAGACATCTAAAATGTCACGTAATCACACCATACTTTCTTGAATTTTTTAAAAAAAATACCCTTAATATAAAATGTAATGTAATGAAATTTCCTGAATTAATTGAATAAGAAAAAACTACAGGATTAAAAAAAATAGGTTAACGAATTCAACAGCGATTTAAACTGTTTTTGTCATCAAACTAGTTAAAAGTTTAACAATATGGAACAGAGTTTCATAGATATTTTTACGCTAAAAGTTTACTTAGAACTTTGTACAGAGAAAGTTTGCAGTTGCAGACCGGTTTGCAGTGCAGTTAAAAACTTGCGCATTAACAATCTACTTTAATGCTCATTCACATGCAAACAAGCTTTCAAACACAAATTGGTATCCTTCAGAGTTTAAAAACTACAAGCTGACATTGTTAAAATCTTTCAAGTATTATTGTAACATTATTAAGAGCTCAAACATTATTCAAATCACGTGTTCATTTTTCTCGCGAAACTGAGATCAACTCATAATTATATTTTTCATTATAAACATATACCTTGTGTCACATATGGCACTGTAGTATTGTCAATACCCTTTTACGAAAATCTGAACAGTCAATTTTTTGTGCTTTTGTTTGAGAAAGTTGAAATTACATTCACAACTTTCAATTTCTCGTCCGTTTTTATACCTCAAAGGATTTACTAAAAAACGGATTTACCGCAGCCACCAAGCAAGCTCTACCGTTATCGTCCGTCATGCTCAAAATCAACAGACAAGGTTGAAAATACTAATTAAAGCATGAAAATCCCCAAGGTACACCGGTCGAATGCTAAATCTTATCATGATCTGCGGAATAAATTATGTGATAATTGGAGCTCAAGATATTATTTTTCTAAAGCAAGATTCTGTATCGTTCGCTTTCCCCGCTTTTTAAACAAATCATATTTCCATATTCCTCTTGACGACTCTTATTCAACATCTTCAAGACATCCTATTTACTTAACTTACTACTAAAGTTTTCTGACGTGAAAGCGCTATAAAGACAGAAAACTTCTAGGCTTTACATCTCAAAAATTAATACACAGCAGTGAACCTACTAGCATAAATTAAATGTTATAACTTTGTTCGGAACTGTATACCTACATGAACATAAGCGTTGACAATACATTAAAAAGCTATCTCGTGAAATAAATAACTTCATATCATCAGTGTGACTGTTCTACTTGAAAAGTTTTCCAAACAAAACTGCTAAAAAATATAACATTTGAGCGACGGTCCGCATTACTTTTTACAAATTTTAATTTTACTGAAGGTTTACGAACAACGTGTATATAATGCATACTACTCGTGGAGACACATTATCACGATGACCGCTGACTAATTGATCAGCTAAGTGGAAAGGCAGGAAAAGTTGGCTACGTCAAACTTTCCACAAGTGCATTCTGAACATCATTTATGATGCGAAACAAAAGCTGGATGGAAAAGGTGAACATTTATTTTTCAATTTAGTTTGATGCTGCCATCCTCTTTTGCTTGGCTGACTTCTGCATATGACTCAAGATTAATTATAATTTTGCTTGTTTTTGTATGTCAGGCGTCACGCTTCATTTTGAAGTTGGATGCGAAGTGCTTCCTTTTCTAACATGATTAAATGGAACACACGACAGGCTTCTGTAGCATAGATGACACGCAAACAACATTCTAGCTTTAGTTTGTGCCAAAAAATCGTCGTGTTTTGTAAAAGTAATAAACATTTTTGTAATTCCAAGGGAAATCAAACATCGAAACCACAATAATGAAACTTTTTCTACGTATTGACTGACTTAGCTATCAAATCCTGTCCTTTGCTGATGTAACTCACCACCAAAAGTCTTACAAATAATTCCTAACTTTGTAGCAATTACTTGTTACGGTTTGTCAACAACTTGCGTAACACCAAAACTTGGATTACGTATTTGCTTGTAATACAAAGCAGCTACCTAGTTTTCTTTCAATTCAACGGGTTTCAATTACATTATTACAGCAAATTTTGCTACTATAATCCGTAAACGTGTATGCAGCCGTATTATTACGACTTGTAACGTTAACACATAGTTTTTCGTTATTACTAGAGTGTAAGAAGAGTCAAGTCGTCATATTTTGTCAAGCTGAATTAAAATAGCGTATCCAGCTCGCTTTTAATTTGAAGCCGAACAAAATCTCATAATGTCAATATGTACCAGGCTTTTCTGTATAAAATATTCACAATAGAACATGGAGAGTTGACATTAGAGGATAAATAATAAAAGGACGTCTTCTGGGATATTAGTAGAAACTAAAATAAATAAATACTATGCAACAGTATTCTAGCTTTACTTTCAAATAAAGTACATCGAAAAACATGTGATGGCCAACATGTGCACAATAACAGAGCTTACTTCTAACAAAATCTAGTGCTCCAACATTTACAATTTCACATTGAACGAAATCGATCCTCTTTCTAAATTGCTTTTAGTTCGTATTTGGTTGGTATCGAGAAGCCTTTAGAGTACAAAAGAATATAAATTTATATCCAAGAAAGAGTAGGAATAAATGATTTCTGGATTTCAGCCAGATTGAATGCCCACGCACAAATTCAATTGAAGTGTTCATGACTCAGAAATAAGCCTGAATATTGTAGTATGTAATTACTCCATGTAATTAAATAGGATTAGTTTTGAATTTCAACCTTATTGCATCTCATTTTATCAGCTCTTTACTATAATTGCTCACAGGCATCATGTTTAACTACCCAAATTAAAGCTCTTCGTAGTGGTTAAGATGCTTTCGTAGAAGGAATGAATGGTAAAGTACAGCTATAACTACTTGATTCCGTCAACGCTTTTTTGGTCTCAACTAGGTAAGTAGAGAGCTAGTGGGTTTGCTTTAAGTTTCACAGGGGCATTGTAGCATCATGACTTATATCACTTCCTTTCAGATTCGTACATTTACGCCATTATGTGACCGTCTGGGTTGGAAATAGTTTCAATGGGCACATGAAAACAGTAATTAACAGCATAAACCATTAATTACAAAATTCGAATGGCTTGATTTTGTCCTAATCCTTTACTTTCTTCACATATGTATGGTTTGGGTTAGGCATAAAATAAAATCAGTTGTACATGTTGACTCTTTCATGTTTGAGGGTGAACGTCTAGCTTACTTCTCCATTCTCGTTCCTACATGTTTGATAAAATAGAGGAAAATAAGAGGATACTTTCAACGAGATTGAAGTTGGCCGTAGTTTCAGGCGGAAGGAAGCCAAATTTAGAAAGAAAATCCAATAAGCATCCATTCCACATAACGCCTTCTTTGGAAAGTGACACATTCACGTCGGTGCCTTGGTACTATGCTACCAACAAGCGAAATCGATCTGTAGATTTTGGGCAAGTTTATTGAAAGTGAAACAACCAGTAGGCTCAATTAGCTCCTCATTTTCAATTTCTAAAGCTGCCGAGGATTTGAAAGAAAAAAAGGAATGTCAACTGAAAAGGCTTATAGAGTTAATGCTAAATGAGGGCTATCTATGTCAAAATTCGAACTCCAACGTATAACATGAAAGAGGTTAAGATTAAAATTAAGTACCTACAGCTCCACATGCACAAGAAAAAATCAGAAATGCATCGAAGATTTAAAAACGCAAGTTGCACGACGATGCAGAAGTTGATACTCTCGTGCTCTCCAATTTCTTTTATAATTTAGTTTCATTTCTTACAAGATTTTACGTTAATTTATTTATGAAATAAAGGTTCTGTACACATACAAGAGTATTCAACTCAGAGCACGTCTGAAAATATTTTTCTTTCTACCGTACGAGTAGTATTATCGTATTAAACAAGAAAGTTTCCAGTTCTCCAAGACAAATGAAATTATGAGCACTTGTAAACAATTTTCAACAACTTTCAACAACAAGTTACTCCCAATCAGGTTACTTACATAATATTGTGAATGATATGTACATCTTTGAGGTGATATCTTTTTAAAGGGTTAACGCGATGTAGTACTGGAAGTAAGAAGTGAGGCAGCCCAAAATACATATTATGTAAGTGTTTTGTAACTTGACTTTCTCCAGGTTACGTTACTAATGGTGAAAGTTTTCATAAGCTAAGTTTCTCATCTTATTTCTGAAAGCGGCTGTTTTGTTCCATTCCACAAATTGAGAAATATTTTACTAGCCATTGTTTTTTAACAGTTCCTTATATGTATATAAGACGAAGACGTTAAAAATCGCCATTTCAGTAGTACATTTCCCTCTTCAAGCTATTCTACTGCAATTTTCTTACGATTTCTTTGGATTTGATCCCAGACTCAATGTTTTGTTTAAGCAGAACTTTACAACTTAACTGAATAGTTCTGACGACTAGAGTCTTTTGTGCGCAAATGTATCATTTTCTGCATTTCGAGATAGAAACTTTCAGCTAAAACTAGAGAACTATGTGAAAAGATTCCGAATGTTTGCACAGCGTCGGAAAGTCTGCAAGGTGAGACCCATCCATCCAGTTTGCATCATTACATCATCGTAGTAGCGGAAGGAAAGTATTCCTTTAGGGATTTAGAGGAAATGGCAAACCGAGCGCATTAGCCCATATTTGAGATAACGAAGTCCCAGTAAGAGTAGTCTTGCATGAAGCCCACCGTACATTCAGTGAAACTGTACGAAAAGTATACTGCAAACGAGATTTGCTGCGTACTCATCGATTTCTTCTTTTATTGTACTTAAGTTTTCGCTCCAACAACATTGCATTTGCAGTAAAAGCTGCATTTAATCAAAAACTTTGGTGAATGGTTTTTTCTGTAAAATATAGTGTAATACAATTTTTAGGACACAATAAAACTACGCTAAAAATTAATTACAACCACTATGGTCTTTTGTTTTTCTTGAAACACTCTAAATTGATTTAAAATGAGATGGTCTGATACTACCTTATGCAAGTTTACAAAGTTTGAATTCACAGTTTCTCTTTTGAAACTGATTTTCTATATTATGAAAGTGAGGGCAATCTTAATTAAGAACTGTTATAATCAGTTGACGTTTGTCAAAATGCTATAATGACAGGACAATGTATTCTTTAAATTCTACTTTATTCTTTTCAACATGTCAAACAGTCTGGGACACATCATTATACATCCCTTCATTAAAACTTGTAAAGTTATCAGTGTATTTCGATACGCAAACTTTTGCTGAGTAACTTTGCAAACTTTTGTAATGGGGTTTCAAAAAAATAAAGCAAGAAAGAATGCAAGCTCAAAAAAATTTAGTTTATTTCATTGTCATGTCTAACCAAAATACACACTTGGTGTGCCTGTAAGAAAATACCAGTAAATCTAGTAACTGGGGAGAGCAGACATTGAGTGACAGCTATATATCTTCCACAGCAAAAATGTTCTCTTTTCTTTGTCTCTTACTGGTAGTCACTATAAACGCAATTCCTCGGAAAAGTATGATACTTTTAAAAAGTAAACATAAGAAAACTGTTTGTGAACCCTATTATTCATTAACTGTGCAAACGATTTAGTAAATGTTCGAATCAAACGTAAAGGAAGGTGAATGCTTTTTGTGGACATTCTTTTTTGTGCAGGAACTCTGTTTGCAACAGCTTTCCAAATGCAATGTTCAAAAAAATAAATTGCATTTTCGCGCGCATGCTTTCAACGAAACATGAAGCTATGTGCTCTAAATGCTCTCATTACTTGTAATGAAATCCCGGGAGACAGCATCAACAATGATTAGTGCCTAATTGGAGAAAGTTTCCCCATCAAACTTTCACGAGTAAAATTGAAGTTCTATAATGAACATATCTGTTCTATAGATAGGATGTGAAAAACAAAAGCGAAAATAAATCCAAGCATCGTTTCCTCATGATTGTACCACCATTGGCATCGTCGACTGCACTCAAGGCAGCATAATAATCGAAATTAACTTACTTTTTGGTTCTTTTCCAATGCGTCGGAAGTCAAGCTATATTTACGACTTTACCTGACATGCTTTCTCTCTAACATAATTAATAGTGAATGGCACGCGCCAGAGTCCATTAGTATCAAAAGTATGGCAACATTTTTAGAATCTCTATTGTTATAGATATGTTCAATAGTTATGCTGGAATATAGTTCATGCAATATTGAATTGAACGCTGACGTGTTCATCAATGGAAAATAATTCTCAACCTATGAAAATGCTGAAAACAGTTCCAATAATGAAACTCGAATAAATAAATTTACTTGAAAAATAAAAATACAGACCTGAAAAAATTTAAAATTTTAATGGAAAACTAAAGAATAAGTACACTAACAGTTTGATTTATACTGAAATCTAGCATAACCAAAGGGGTAAGCTGATCTATGTAGTTGATATACCCCACATAACACTTAAGAGGAGGTAAAGATTTTGTGTACAGCTCAATCCATTTCCGTTGTTTTACGTCTGTGACTTTAAAAACCGAATCTTTCATTTTTCTCTTAAGCATCTTAGATTCCGTATAGACATAACTCATGATAGCTGTATATGATATCAAAATCAACACCGCATCCTGCGCACCTGTAACAAACAGCAGAAGTTCTGGAACCGAGAGCTGCAGACCAAGAGTTATTAATGTGTAAAAGCAAATGATAACAGCCATTGTAACCAAAAAGAGGACGGATCCTACAAAACAATCCTGCTGCACCAGATTGTAATAACGGCTCAATATTTGAATTTGTCTGAATTGGTACCAAGATTTGGTAGATTTTCTAAGATTTCCATTTATCATAAAAGTGATGTGCTGCATATAGCGACGCAAACAGTACGCGAGAACGAAGGAAAAGTCTACCAAAATCACGGAAAAGCTTCCTGCTGCATCTATATCCAACCAAATGGTGTAGATGCAAATTAGCATCAATAACATATACGAGATACATGACCATTCGGGTTGCACATTAAGACTTTGACATGCTGGAATTGCAAAGTAAGCAAATGTTATGGAATTGCAACCCATAACCCACTGTATAAATGTGTAGGGTAAAGCCATCAAAGGTGCAAATCCAATCGCGCGCAAAGGAGCACAAACTTAACGAGTTTTAAATCGTTTTGCTTTGTAATCCCCAACTTAGATAGTCCTATTAAAATATTGTTGTACTCCTTAATTTTCATAAAACATGGAGAATGCTCGCCATTAAAAATATACTACGTACCTGAGAAATGTTGAGTTTCATATTGAATAAATAGGTTGAAAAGCTCTGCCAAACTTTCTCGTCTGTTTAAAGTAATCCACTTTGCTAGACAAAATACAAGCACTGCCGTTGCACAGAGAAGGCTTTCTAATGAGATAACTATTGACACGCTTCGTCCTTCTTGATGTAGTTGGCCCCATAATACAATCGTGTAAAAAGTGTACATTGAAGTCTTAACGTATTCCCATTTCAACTTGACCTCGCTTTTAATAGTTAACGTTTCAGTAGGTAGTAACGTAAAAGGCTAGTTCCATGGGAGTTCTGCAGTGGAAATGAAACTTAATGTAATCTATCAAATTCTCTTGTAGGAGCATTTTCCTTTCAAAAGTATTATGGACTGTCCCAAAACAACGTAGAGAAACCTGGTTTGCCGTTCGCTCAATCGATAAAGTTATATTTATGTGAATATCTATTTTCATTCAATTTAAGTTCATTTTGTTTTCTTATTGCAGCCAAATATGCTGTAACGCAAATTCTGATATCAAGCTCGATTTGGTTTAACCTAAAGTTTCTATTTTGAAATTTGTTAAACATTTGTGAACTGAAATCCCTCTAGAATAAAATGTAAAGACGTTTTCCGTTTGAAGTCAGAAAGCATGGTGCGATGTCGACTGAGAATATTTGTTTCACGAGACTAATGAATGATATTTGCTTGTAATCAGATTTTATGTAATACAAAAAAGCGACGTAAAGTCGACTGGATAGACGGGGCTGACTGCTGAATAATTTGGCATTCTGATGGCATGTTGTCATTATGATGATATTTTTGTCATTTTGATGACAGACTGAATTCAGCTTGTCAAATTACTTCTATACACTATTTTAGCCATATTCGACAACTTTTGACGATTTCAAATTTTTTTGACAAATTGACAAAAAACTTCTCGCGCTCAAAACTCGATCTAGTTTGATATTTTATTACACAATATTTTTGACCGCTTGTTTCTTAAGTCAATCTAGACGAGACCGACTGGCTGACAGTGACGCATTACGCTGATTGAATAAAACATCTGATGAAATTTTGTGTGCAGAAACCCAAAACAACAGAAAAGAAAATACCACTGTTGAACATTCCGCCCAAATCCTTGGGGACCTTGCTATGAGCCTAATTTGTCAGTGTCAGTCAGTCGGTCTCGTCTGTGTCAAATTAACCCTACATACTCATTTTCAGCCAATGCGGTTGACTTTTTATATTTGCACGTGCATAACTTTTAAATCGCGCGACCGATTCCGCTGGAAATTATTCAGTATTGTACCCCTAAGGAGTACCTACTTATTTGTCAAATTCGTTTAATTGGTCAATGTATGTGATTAGGAAAGGGCGTACGGACAGACAGACAGACAGACAACTCAGTGAAATTATGACTTACGTTTTCAGTCACGTCTTAATAAATGGTGTGGTTTCCACCACAAAGCTTGCATGCCAAT
>LJIJ01005396.1:0-11929 GCA_001718145.1 Orchesella cincta
GCAAGTCTACCCTCGTTGTTGACGGCCCCAAATAAAACAGCATCCAGCTCATTCTCGCGTCAGCGAGAAAGCGGTCTCCACCCCACAAGCCACGAGCATGAGTATCCCACAACCCCACGAAAAAGCCTGCATCCTCTCTCAAAGCTTTTAATTAGTCCACTCCAAAAAAAACTGTCCAATCGCGACCTCCTTGTAAATCAGCGGGAGGACGAAAACCTCCATTACAATTAAATACATTGAGAGAAAAGCCCACCCTCCATAATTCAGACAGAGCTCTGTCCCTCTCCACAAACTGTAGATGGAGGCAACTGGACCCATCGCCGCTCCCACTCGGTTCTGCTTCTCGACCCAGACGTCTCTGCAATAATCCCAGTATTTCTGCCCCTTTCGGTAGCTTCCGAGCCACACTTTTTTCTCGAGGTTGGCGAGCGTCACGTCCTCCACGATGGGCGGTCGGTGGATACTCTCGTCATGGATGTTGAAGGAGTTCTCCATGTTTTTGAGCAATCCACTGGCTCGTCATTTTGGAAGTGCTCGAAGCGATACGAAATGTTGGAGTCGTAGAGGTTGATAAACCGCTCGAAGCCATAGGGGTTGGGGTTGACTCCCTCCGATTTCATTCGAGTATCGAGGCTGAGCTGCTGTCCGAGATGGATGCGGGGTGGTGGCCGAAGGCGGTGGAGATCGGAGCGAGGAGCGTGGCGCAGAGTGCCATCCGAATTTCGCAGGTCGTAAGTGTCTGGGTGAACTCCATCGTTGTGCCGGAGGTGGAAGTTGTAGCGGTCGGAGAGCGGGTGACGACCTTGCTGGTGGCGAGGCTGAACGTAAGGCAACTCTAGGTTGTGAATTCGCTTGTGAACTCTGCCGAGGATGTGGAGGTCCTCACCTCCCTTTTTGTCTTTGCGCTTTCGCTTCATTTCGGTAGTTTAATTAGCAATAATTCATGAATTCAAGAAAACTAACATTAAAATTATTCCACTTTTTATACTTTCAAAATAAAAACTTAAAATTACTCTAAATATTTTGTTGCGTGGGTAAATAAAGTAAAAACAATCAACGCCAATTATACTGCTAAGCGAAGACTAGCATGTTCTAATTTCGGACGCATCACAATGGGAAGGGGGACCTGAATATTGTTGGTCGGATAACGTCTGTACCGTTTAACATTTTCCAATTCTGTTTTAAGTAATCGATACTTTATGTCACTCACTCGGTTCCTTTCGTTAATGAGCAACATCTGTAAGGTCTAACAAGGTCAAATTTAAAGGTCAACAAAAAAATTTCCTGCCCACCCTTAACAACTAGTTCCGAGTATCACTTCGCCCCTCAGACGGCCCACCAATTCAAGCATTACTTTGCTCGTCAATCTTGAGTTCACTCTACAGCTGTTGTGTGTTTGGTTTTATTATTTACTATTCATGCTCATGACATGATGAGATGATCTTCGTTTCACGTGGAACACAACTACGTGCGTAGTGGATTTGTCAATTAATGCAACAAAGAATTTAAAGGTAATTCTGACTTAGCAGTGTCTTTGTTCTGCACCTTATGCCAGGTTCTATTTCATTTTATCCCACCACCAATTTTATTATCATAATAAATTCATCCTCATTTAATAAACAATACGAATAACTTGAATAAAATTACATATTCCCCCACAGCGGTTTTTCAGCTCCATCCATCTCAGCAGCAAGGTAGTTGCCTGGAACCATCACGTGTTTTTCACCCCCAATCAAACTCCACACTCTGGACACTTGGCTTTCTGGTCACTCCGCCGCATTCGTGACAACATAAATGTGCCATTCTCACACTTGAACCATCTTCCAGCTCTTCCTCCAAACGCTGCGAGAACTTGGACTCTCTCCTTTGGAGAAATTTTGAGGTGCACTTTAACATGTTGAAGAGTTCTCCCACCATATCTTGAAACAGCTGTCTCTGTCCTTCGTCATACTTCCTTCCTAGAAAGAGCACATGTTCCACTCCATCCAGCATCGACTCTCCTTGCTTGCTTCTTATCAACGCCAACGATTGAGGACTTTCAGCCACCTTCTCGTACATCATGACCGCGTCTTCAATCCGAACCAACTCCCTTCTCAAATCCAGCATCTCATTCGGGTGAAGTGGCCAATATCTTTCAGCTACCATTTCAAACAGCTGACGCCAGTAGCTCGCAAACTTATCCAGGGTGGGAATCGACTTGATCTTCAAAGCGACCTGGATGATCCTCTCAAACGTGGTGGCCCACTCGGCGACAAGCCAGACGAGGAACTTTGCATATTCCATTGAAACGTCACGGGAGTCAATCTCGTACAAAACGTGGCATGCAAACGTATTAAAAACCTGAGCTACTTGCTCCTCCCCAGGGGGATTGTCGACGGCAATGGAGAGCTGGGTAGAGAGCTGATCTCGGAGTTCCTGGCTGCCCCAAATATTTTGGCTCGAATTGAGTCGATCACTTGCCGATTGGCAGTCATGATGGAAGAGTAGCGCCGGAAGGAAGTGATACGGGTGTTGCAAACTGGGCAGCGCTGTGGCTGGAGCTCCTCTTCCGCAGTCGTCATCCATCTCTCCATTGTGTAGCTATCCAACAATGACCGCAATCAGGGAGGAACAGAAACCGAATGGGCTTGCCCTCAGCGTCTTCATCATCCGATCGGTAAAAGAAAGGATCGTTTTGGATCTTCTCCGGGCTGCATTCGAAACAGTATGGAGGACACAGCTCGCCACAGAAACCGATGCATTCATGACCACATTTTAGGAGCTTCTTGCACGCCTCGTAACAAATCGGCTTGTTGCAAACTTCGGAACAGACGTTGGAACATGAGGAATGCTCACATTTGTATGGACAGGGCTCCTAAAACGGAAATAAAGGATTAAGAATCTCCTCAAGATTTTTATACATATTTTTTTGTTATAAATTCTCACTTTGCAATCCATCTCGCAAGGGACTCCACACTCTTTCTCGCATTCCCAATGCTCGCAT
The DNA here is from genome assembly GCA_001718145.1 of Orchesella cincta. NCBI lineage: Eukaryota > Metazoa > Arthropoda > Collembola > Entomobryomorpha > Orchesellidae > Orchesella > Orchesella cincta. The sequence goes on from LJIJ01005396.1 coordinate 2,984, forward strand.
TTGTTATAGCAGGGGTGGGCACAAGGTGGGCAAACCATGGAGCAAGGCATCTCGCAGTAGTGGCCACAAACCAGTTTTTTTCCACAGGGCTCCTTGCATCGCTCGTGGAACCTTCCTTGGTAGCACCTCCCACACTCCCCTTGGCATCTGTGCCCACATCCGTGCTCTCCATCGAAGGGAAAATTGCAAGCTACTTCACAACGGCGCATACCGCTTCCTTCCTCAATGAATCAGCCAAGTGACAAGGAACAAGGATGGGGTGTTCACAATCCGATCTAATTTGCGAGACAACTGGCACGCTACAAGGGCTGGGAGGACTTTCTGGCGTAGTATTCGAAGCAGGGCATGATCTCGACGTGATCTCGTCGGCACTTCTCCACAGGTACGGAAATCTGTACCTAAAAACATAATAAAAGTTATGAAACAGCTTCTAGAAAGTTTTTTATGAATATTTTAAATAAAAATAGCTCACCTCACAACGGCCACACTCTTCATGACACCGCTTGTAACACAAATGACGTTGAGGACAGCTCTCATTCCTTTTTTGACAGAGTTCCCTACACAAATGGTTGTACGCCGGGTCAGGCTTGTAGCAGGGCAGGTCGAGAACGTGTCCACAGCCCAATTCCCAGTCCAGGCGAATGCTACAAGGAGGACACTCCAGATTGCAAGGATGCTCCGTCGCACAACGGTGGAAACCTCGGGAACATACCTTTTCGCAGGCTGCGTCGCACTCCCACTCCTTTTTCCGTTGGAAGTCTCACAGGTGACTTTAGCCAGTGTTTTCCGCACGTTGCCTCAACATTCACTGCCTTCCTGCAAACGTAGGGCTTGGAGGAGTCGCAACACTTGAAAGAAACAGGACTGTGACTACATTCCAACTTTTTGGTGACGATGAGCAAACACTTGAAGCCTTTGAGGTCATCTCCGCATTTAGCAACAATGGAATGGCCGCAGGGGAGCTCCTTAACGACTTCAACTTCGCAGCGTAGAGAGTCCCTCTCAAAACACTTGATTTTTCTGGAAGGTGTGCCAAAATGGGTGCAGGAGAAAACGTGAGTTATTTCTTCCAGGCAGCGCTCTCTTCCCAACATGGATGGAGGGTTGAGTGGCCTTCCGAGCAGGTTTTGAGGGACGAGATGCTCTCACATTTGAAGACGGTCTTGTGCTCCCTATCCAAAGTGGCAGGCAAACAAACACATTTCCCACATTTGAGGCTAGTTTTGCAAGGAGATGTGCAACCACCGTGGGGAGAAGCTGTTCCAGGTCCCAGGCGGAGAAGATGTCTCGATGGAAGCTGAAGTGGCGTGGACAATAGAGTTCCAAGTAGTTTTTCGCCCCAGCTTCGGAAGCTCTATGAGGAGAGCAGACCAGTCAGTTGACATCCCATGCCCTCTGCGGTTCGGGGTTCCTCCCATGTTCCCCACGAAGCTGCTTGTAAATCGCTCGATTTCGAGCTTGAAGTTCGAGCGTGTATTTCTCTACTTGGGCATCATCTTGGAGATGAGCTCGAACAGGAGGAAGCCCAGCTCGGTTTCATCATATAGGTCGTAGGGAAGGAGACCTTTGTTCGTCAGCAGAATGACTCCGGCCCTGAAAAGTGAAGAAAACTATTAAAAACCTGCTTCACTAAACTACAGCTGATTTTTCCATACCTGATGCTTCAATCGCTGTTTTCAACACTACGGCCATCCTCCGCTTGTCTTTTCGTCCTTTAGTCACATCACAGTGGAACAGGGGACGACGGTTACCTCCGTGCTGTTCGGGAGCCTCTCCAGCGGTTTAGGTTGGGTGTGGGATGAGTAGGTCACTGGGCTCCCAATCCCCATCTTCTCTAGCTCTTCTCCATTTCAAAACACGGAGTCTTTGAAGTTGCAAATAATGCGGAAGTCACGAACCCCATTGTTCTGAAGGTATTACAGACCTCCAGCCCCATCTTCAGTTGTGCTTCGTAGATCACGGAGGGAAGTATCTCCTTAAATGGAACCTGGTTCTGGTTCTGTAATCGAATCAAGGTTAACATAAATATTTTAATTAGTAATTAATCTAATCTAAAATTTGAACTTCTTACCATCTCCTCCGGGTGAAGGACCCTTTCATCATGAAATACAACGGGAACATTCGAGTTGAACCCTGGAAGCCGAGGTTTGCCATCGAATTTGTGAATCGCTCTAAAATAAGGTCGCTCAACCACCAACTCATCTTCACTTTCAACATTCATCTTGATTTCCTGCAAAATATAAACAAAAAATTAGCAATTTGCCTGATTATCACAATTTTACACAATTAATCAATTAAATACTCCAAAATTACTTTATAATAATCAGCAGTCACCTATCCACTCGACAACCTGTCTAAAATAATCGTTAAATAAATTATTTGTGAATAGTTAGCAGACTGAAAAAATCAGTCTTGCTCGAAGCACAGAAAAAACGAAGAAATGTCGGAAATGCGTTTGTTCCTGTGTCCTCGTCCAGTGTGTTTGAGCCATTTGAACTTTCGCGCTCTTCGTTTTTCTCGTTGGTGCAGGTTGTTTAACCCTACGATTATGAAAGACACGAAATCGTTGTAAAATTTAGGAATTTAGAGTAAACGTGGCTATTTTATGCTTTTTTGAAACTTTGAAACGTGTTAAGTGCTAAAATAATACGTTGTCAGTCTAAAACTGCTGAAGTTGAAGTGAAAAATGGATTTTCTTTCCAAAAGGGAAAGTATAATTAATTATTGACGTTATATCATGTTGCGTGTGCGGTTGAAGGTGTCCATGAAGTGGACTCTCGGCTTTGGTTGAAGAAAGGTCGATCATCGAGCTACTATAAAATGAAATAGTAATTTGATGTAATTCACGCTTTGTTTGGAGGTTCTGGTAAATTATCCTGTTTTTATGGAATTTCGCAACGTTTATGAATTCTTGTCTAAAGTAGCATTCCACACGCATTTCCTAGAGTTAGGAGTGCTTTTTAGTTATTGGAAATGGGTACTCAACCTCAACCATGTTTGTAAACAAAGCAATAACCTGAAATTTTAATAATGTTGGTGTTTTTGGTCACCCAAAACGAAATATTTTTAGCTCATTCGATTACACGGAAACTCCACGAGCCCACCTCCAAATATTCTGAATGAGGCACTCGTTGAAGACGGTCCAATGCCACTTTTAACTTTCTCCAAAAACCCAAAACATTTTGGTATGCAATTCCCCACAAAAACGGTTCTTGGTCGGGATTACTCGGCGAGGTAACTCGTGGAAAGGCATCCCCGTTGGCCATGAGTTCTAGCCGCTTTCCCCATATTTAGTATGCGGCTCCAACAGTAAAATACTGGGGCTTATGGTGAAAGCTCCTCTGGGAAAGCGAGAGTGGAATGTGCTGATAAGACTGTTAGGTCGCTTTAGTTGGATTTTGATTGCAACAACTTTTATCGCAGTTGCAATATTAGGATACGCAGTCCACGTCCCCAGCTTTCTTAAGAAGAAGAAAGAGCCCAGCAACAGTCTCGATGTTCTGACTCTCTTTGGAATCTACCTGGAGTAATCCTGCAATTATCCAAAGGGTTTCCTTGGCCGTTTTTGATTCTCAACTGGCTCATCTTCTGCATTCTGATCGGAACCGCGTATAAAAGCATGCTCAAAAGTTGCCTCACTTTTCTCGAAGTTCCAGAAGTCCCGATGACCTTGGCTGACCTGAGAAATTGGCTGGACTACCAGCTCATCCTGTATTCTTATGGAGGAACGGAGGTGGGAATTTTACGGGGCTCCCCGGTCCCAATAATGAGGGCAATTGCGGAAGACTCCAAACAACAAAAGATACTGGAGCTTGTGTGTGAAAGCTGCAGCTCTGGAGGAGGATACAGCGTGCATTACATGAAAAAATTGGATGGTTTTTTGACAAGATGGTTTCTACTAAACTATTCGTTTCAATGGACAAAATTAACGTTATTTTTGGTCAAAAACAGGTTTGGTGCATGATATTTGACAAGCTATCGGATTCCAAGGATTCGTTCAGCTGTTCAATGCTTCTCCCGTGTTCAGAAAGGAACTGAAGACTAAACGCCTGCATTTTGTTTGAACATGTAGATAACCACTTAAAAATTACATTAATTTCATATATATCACCTCCCAACCTCCAACATGCTATTTGTTTCTTTCAGGTGCTCCCAATTCTCATCGAGAACCGGACATTCTCGCACGAGCAGCTGTTTGGTCGCCTCCTGGACTTGCGCCAAGTGTGTCACTCGTGGAAATCAGGAGTCAACACCTTCCTGGACAACCACCCTTGTCGCTACCACCTCAATGATTTCTGTACTCGAGCTACCAACATCTACACCCCTTCCTCCAGCCTCGTTGACTGTTTACGCCAAATCGTCACTACTCTTTTTCATCCGTGATGGAACTTCAACGTTGTCTCACTTATCTGCAGCAGCTTGACAAAGCCAAGGTCACCGAAACTTTTGTTGGTAAGAGTATCTCATCGACGCGAGCAATGGTCACATATGAGGCAGTTTTGGGCCAGAGCCTGGGATCTTTTAGGCCTCGTTGGTGGAGGGATTTGGAACTGTGAAATCCGGAACATGCCCATCGGCTCCGTGGACTGGTTACCAGCTTTGCTCGAGAAGATGCAAAACTTGAAGTGTTGAAACTAAGTTTTAGAACGAGCCCTTATGATCGTATTGATAGGCCTACAGTTATGCTCCCTCCGGACCTTGGCCGCTTACCCGAACTCCCCGGTCTCCTCAACTGCGACAAGTTTCAGGATTTTGGCTGATTTTCTCCCTCCTCCAAACGAAAACTGAGGTGCCCTCACAAATATCCGGCTGACCTTGCAACAATCAACGGATTCGGTGACTCGATTTCAGATTTGGAACTTGCTTCGATTACCCAGCCTCCGGGAGCTCACTGTTGAGCGACAGGAGGCGTTGTGCTTGACAGTTATGAATTCATTTTGGCACTCAAGTGTCACCAAAAGCTGACTCTCGTCCGACATAGAGAACCAAATTGGGAAAGGGATGCCGAACGGGCTGAAGCAAAGGCAGTGTCATCACTCAATGGAATGGAAAATCGCTTTTATGAGTCAAACGTGTGGGAGCTGCTGCCCAAGCTGGAGAAAGTTCTGCTTAAAGTTGTGAACGGGCGGGGGCGAAAAGCTACTACTATAAGCGGGGGGCGGTTGTCAAAGGAGCCGAGACAAACGTTATTACCTTAACCTAAAATTTTTTACTTGAAATATAATGTATCTCTTGTTTTATAAAGTATTAAAATCATTTCAATCAATATGCTATTTGTGTCTTAAGTTTTTTATGTTTAACAAAAAGCATCTTTTATTAATTTTATTAAGAGCATGTTTTTCAACTAGTCAAAGCTCACTAAAAGAGATACTAGATTATCCACAATGGAATTCCCAAAACGGAGAAAGTTCTCATTTGTGAGTTGATAGTAGGGATATGCAAGCTGTGTTTGAAGGGGCGAGATGCCTTGAGGAATTTTCGAATTTTGTTCAATCGCTTTCCCTCCTTGTTAGTTAGGGTTTTGATCGCTCCAGATAACTTCTCGAAATGTTTCTCGCCCTCACCACAAAACTGACTTCAACTCTTTCCGCTAAAGTGCAACATAAAGGAGCAATCACCGCCATGAGAAATCCTGGCTCGTGAATGAGCCTCCAGTTTTTAATGCAAATGAACAAGCCAAAAGTGCTGATGTACAGGAAAGCAGAGTGATGTCCAGTCACGAGATGGTTTGCAAACAAATTATTGAAGCTTTCTTGAACGAGAAGTTGCTCTTTGTAGATCATTATGATTTCCTTTTCATTCAATGTACATCCGAGGTGACAAGTAAATTGTGGGGTTCCATTTATCATTCGCATTTGTTCAGGCTTGAGCATTTCCAACCACATCGTGTATGCAATTCCAACAGTTTCCAGGAGAAATATGAGATCGGCAACTTCGAAAATAGCATAGTTTCCGATGAGAACGAGGGGGATAAATTTCCACTCAACAGCAATTTTTATCTCAAAGTATCTCAAGAGAATTTGATGTTCTGGACAGAAATCGTAGAATAAAACCGTGCAGAATATAGATGGAACAATCACCGAACCAACTGCCATCAACAGAAGTACCGCATCAGTGGCTTTGTTGAGTCGTTCCAGTCCTGGATAGTTTTCCAAATTCGACTGGAAAAATGATTGGTATTTCAAGTCGCCCCGAATCACTTTATTCGCCACGGCCACAAATTCTTCCTTCCTTTTTATTAGCAGAATCTCCATTCCTCCAGCGTATCCGATGCAAACCAGAGCGTACATGAGATGGCTAACCCACATAAGATGGAGAAAGCTTCATCCCTCGGTGAAAGTCGGTATCGAGCAGATCAATGTCTCCATTTGCTGGCTCAGGAGATATGTACTCGAAGGCGTGATAGAGGGAAATTAATCCCACGGAATACATAAAAAGTTAAGTAGAAACTGCTAAAAATGCCGTATTGGTTGTTTTTCAAAATCATTCGCTTCTCTTTGGGATTCCAAGAAAAGAAGGTGAATTGAGAGTACTTCATAAGGGCCATGCGCCATTTGACAATGCGAAGAAAGTTGCTGGAAATCATTTGATTAAAGAGAAGGTTCTCCTTTAAGAGGTTGCAGTCGAATGATTGCACGTTAAGGCATTTTATTGTACACGTGCCAAAAAAAAAAGTTAATTAAAGTTTATCCTATGAAAATCTAGACTTTGATGGACAATTTTTTGTAGACAACTTCGGTTTTGCACAACTAATTTTTTCTGATAGTTCTCTCAATATTTCATTTTGATTACCAATTAAAACTAAAACAAGTGGCAACCCCGTGATTAAATTGGTTGTCTTCACGTTTTGTGCATGGAATCAAGCTCGGGCTAGGATGGCACATGGCACACAAGAATTTATATCTTTCTTTGTTCACAATTATGTTCAATTTGTTTTCTCTGGATCAATTGATTATAATTTTTAATTGGAAAAGGGTTCGTCTCAAAAATTGATTGTTATGGAAGCTTTGTATTTGTAAGTCACAGTTTTAGTAATGATCTATTGCTATTGTGTATAATATTTAGAAGCATTGCAGGTCTAACAAATTTCACGTGTTGGCAAATCAATGGATTAAAATCTTTATGAGGGTTTATCGTAGACTATAATTTAAAGCTGAGTTTAGTGAAAAATGCTATTTTAAGGCTGGGGACGCTGGCGACGTCTTTAAAAAACAAAATTTAATTTCCTAGGCTAACATTGAAAAATACTCATTAATAGCTTGCTCGCTAGTCACAGACTGCGAAAACCCTATTATTATAAAAGGTCGAAAACTCCTACCCTTAAAAATACTCCCTTTATATCCTCAAGATATAACCATCGAACGATGTACATAAAAAAACCAATTGGTCTGTAGTCATCCATAATATTGACGAGTCTGTTAGGTATGATGTGCATCGTCAGGTTGGCAGTGTCGAAATAGCACAACGCCATTTTAAAAGAATTTTTTAGGAATGGCGGTAATCTCTCGGTGCTACAGCGATTTTGCTATTTTAATCCCGCTTCTTCAAGACAAACCCCAACAAAAGTCGTTATGATGTGGTCAACGCTTAGAATCTTTTCAGCGGAATCCTCACTTTTACCTTGTTTATAGATTGGGTGACGACGGAGTCACCAGAACAAAATAATCTGAATTTTTGCAGAAGGAAAACGAACCCCGGAAATGATTCTTGAAAGATTGTCATGGTGGTGGCGATAGATTTGTGCAATGTTATTCTTATGACAAAATTTCAGAATTTGGAATTGGCTCTGAATTTATTTTTCAATTTCTAGGGCAACTCTAAGGGCAATCTCCAGCCCTTAATAAGCTTTTTGATTTGCGTTATAACACTTCCCCAAATGTGCTCCGTCGCGTACATACAAAACTCATCGGATTTTGCATTTGTCATGTCTATTTAGCAAGCGTAAAACATAACTTAATCCAGATTGATCTACATTAGTATTTATATTTAATTCCGAATCTTTATTTCCTATTCAACTTCTAAGCTTTTACATTTAAATTAGAAAACCCAGCCCATCCCGAAATTCCAAACATGTCAATGCTCCTTAAAATCTCCGTCGAGAATGATTTCCTCCAAATCTGCCCACAAGGCTGATCTTTCTTCATTTTGGGGATTTGTCTCCACTCCCATTCAACACTCTCCGAAAAAGCTGCTGCTCTTTGTCTCAGGTCATTTTCGGATCCAAATCAAGTTGAATATCTCCAAGTTGAACACGATCTGAGCATCTCTCTGACATGATTCCTCTTCCTCCACAACCATGAAGTCGCGATTGAAGAAGGTTTCACGCTTCGAAAGGAGTACCCTTGCATTTGACCACCGGAACTTCGTTTGGGATACTACTGCTTTCCTTCGGAATTCAAATATCTCTCCGCTTGTCTGCGATGGATTTTGTTCTCTGGTTGACGAACGTGAGTCTGGGAGCGGAAGTGGAGATCCAGATGTGGAGGCGGTTCTTCAGTTTTCCAGCGTTAACGGCAGCAAGATGAGACCGGAGATCTTTCAGCGGATATTTACAGCCGTTCTTGGCCTCACGCTCTACTGGCTGGTCAGGCGAGACACGCTTCGTCAGCTTGGCGTGTTCAAAATTTTTCCACCGACTCCGCCCCGTTTAACTCTAGACGAAATTGACGGGCCATTGCCGTCACGCTTCCCACAAACAGCTCTCAGCTTTATTCTTTTCTTTAGTCTCTCTCCATCTGTTGCCAAGATTCTGTCTCAGCCTGTCCCATGCACAATGCCCGTGTGCCGGACGACGCATCAATTCTTTCAAAGCGCTTCTCCAGCTGCTTATGCGGTACGGACTCAAATCCCATTGGCCCGACAAACGAACATTTTCCGTGTACCCACTTGGGTCATATTTGGAATGATGAAACGAATATGACGTAGAGCTGGAAGAAAGCCACGCGC
>LJIJ01005397.1:0-11924 GCA_001718145.1 Orchesella cincta
TGAAGTAAAGAAAAATGAATGAAGTGAAAGGTAATGTATGTATTCCAAAGGAAAGAAACGCCGATGAATAAAGGATGATGAACCAAAGTAGCAAACTGACAGATGCTAAATAGGATATTTTTTGTTATTAAAACTTGAACAACAATGTAACGGATAAAACACAGCTAATTTACCATTTGTGTCTTTGTGTAAAAGCACGCAACTAAATATAAAGCTAGTATCATTTCAGTTTTCGCAAGAAAGCTTAATGAAATTTGGCTGTCACTCATAAAATACAAAAATTATATTACTTGATGTGAAGACCCACTTATATCCTTGCTCCTAAATTGTAAGACTTTGTCCCTTGGCGTCCTTCAAAGAGTTAATCTATATGAATTTTATTCCTTCGTTTTCCTTGTAGAACACAAAGCATCGGCCCCAAATCCCGTGGTCTGTGATGGTAGACAATCAAATGCTGGATATCAGAACCTGCCCCTAGAGGAGGTGCAGGCATCCTCTCACTCTCTCCAGATATGGTCATCTTGGTGTTGAAGAGAGTCGGAGGGACAAACTTAGAACGTTAGGTATTAATGATTGCGAGTTTCCGGGTAAAGAAAAAATTCATTTCTTTACTTTATCTTTGACAATGCTCTTCCTCATGGCAATGATTTTCAGGGCTTTGGAGCCTGTTCCAGACGAAGAAAAAATAAGCACGTTGAGTAAGGCCTTCGCTATTTTGGCTCATATATGCAGAATGTATTTTTGATATTCATGACTCAATTCACACCTTCTTTTAGCTTTTAATGTATTAATTCGAGTGAATTTTTTTTTGGGGAAGAATCATTGTCCTAACTACTTTATTATTACATGTTCACTGAAATTATACCTTACTTTGACCAGTAAGCTGTGTATGTGAGCTGTACCGACGGCGAGATATAAAGTTAATAATATATGATATCATGAATGAATTGGGAACGCCGATGGGAATGCTGAATACTTGCAGCAAGGTTGGCAAGTTTGCCATATCGTATTTTGCTTTAGAAAATGATTCGCACATTCGCTTTCATTAGAATATTAGTTATTATTTGTAATTCCTCTTGATAGGGTTGCATGAACTAACTACATATTGAACGACAAGGCATATGGATTGCCAGAGCGGATGTGAGTAGCAATGTTACCGAGCAGGTTTGCAACTGTGCTTGAATGACGGTTACTGTGTCCAGGCAGTGGAGGCAACGGGCAGCAATGAGAGTATTGCCAGATGCGGCGTAATAGCAGTGCATCCAAGCAATGCCACTAGGGAATGGAACATCTAAACGTGATTTCAACATGGAACAAACTTCTTTCTGGCGAAGTCATCAACAATCCCGAGGGAAAATGATTTCGTATAGTCGAGCGACGGAGAGCGGATGTTGGAGAATTGGAGATAATGCGGGTGAATCCTGTTGCAAAGTGCAGAAGGGGATTGCTGTCATAATCCACACTCGTCATTTAGCCATAACTCCTTGACCTTTCAAAGTTTGGCATCAGAGAGTCAGGAGTGCTGTTTCGCATCTCAAAGCCACCTCAACAGGGACGAATTGAGGTGAGTCAATTTTTTGTAAGTGATAATGTTGATGTGACTTATTAATGCCGGTAAATTTAAAGCGTCTACAATGGAACTTTATCGCAGGCTCTTTGTTGCAGTCAGTTTTCGTTAATGCTAAGTCAATTGCGATTTCGCAAGGTATTACAAATTTACTTCCCTTGAGGGGAAAATAAATATTTTGAAATCTGCTCGCATACTGAAATATGAACTACCAACACATTATTACAAAGCGCAGGGAGCTTCATCGGTGACAAACAAACTGTCTGGAAACGAGTTACACCGTTTTGAAGTTGAAATGGAAGCCAAATATTGATCCGCACTTTTTCATAACACAAAACAAGCAATGACAACAACGACTTATTTGCTGTCTAGACTTAGTTTCAGGTCCTTGTAATCAAGTGTTATTACATGAATTTTTAGAAAACGTTGTTTTGTTTCATAATATCTGGCTATATTCTTCTGAATATCCGCAGCTACAGAACAAAGCCCCCTTTCCATGAAAATACTTTATCGTATGTCAAAAATAGCGTACATGCGTAGATATACTCGTAGTATTGCTTGTAATGGATACACAACAAATATGGAAAGAGAAAGTAGAAGCTTTTATCGTTATTAATGCTCGGGGATGAGCTCGAGGCTTGTTCAGGAAACTGATTGCTCAGCAAAAAATAGACAAAGATTGATCCCTGCAATGAAAGTGAAAGACAGAGCTACGAAAGCATGCATTGCACTGCACACATTTTAATGTATTGAATATGGATCTAATTAGGAGAATACCGGATTTTTGGGACGACGAGAAAAGCCATTCGTCTTTTGTTTCGCTTCTTCTCCATGTCAATCCATGTAGAAACCAGCTAATGCATTTGAGTGAGTAGAGACACAACAAACTTAGCGAACAGAAGTGGAAAGAATAATACCTACCTAACCATTTAAGTTTATAGTCGAATACATAAAATAGAAAGGTTTGGATTAATATATGAAGCTCATTTGCATTTGCACATTCTAAGTTTATGAATTTTCACCATTATTTTGCATGAGCGCCAAGTGTAGTGAAGTAGTCTTGATTTGTATGACTTTAGCATTCAAGTTGACTTATAAGCGTAACCATTTTCCATAATCCATAGAAAACGTAAATAAATATATTATGATCATTTTGATTTTATCTCGCGTATATGTATATGATGTTCAATTTACTTACAACTACTCACAAACAATTCCATCTAACGCGTATAGTACTATTGCCTTGTTAAAATAATTTTTAAATGGAGTTCAACCTTAAAAGAATGAAATAAATCTGAAGCAAAACCCCCATCTCAAAATTCAATCATTTTGACGCATTGTCTACGTTCTGAGTTGAATATATGAATGCATGAATAAATGGCTAATCTGTTTCAATAACACTTTCTCTCCCTTCCTTCTAACGCTAAGGTAAAAGAATAAATAATATAATTTTCGGTGGAGGGAGGGGAAAAATTTCAGCTGCTGCTGGCAGAATCCAAAAGGAATTAGCCAGAAAGGACAGACCGCAGTAGCAATTTCATTCCTTAAGGAAAACCACAGAAAAGACATGAGACCCTTTTTGCTCCAAATTAAATAATCTTCCTTTGCATGCCATACGCGTATATCACCATAAGTCATTTTAGTACTCGATAAAAACACTACCTAGCCCAACTCTGTAACGTAATATTATGGAATAATAAACGAAGAATGGGAATGCTATAAAACGCCTGGGATATTTAACAGTGACGACTCGAAGCGCTGAAACGGGGTTCAACACGAAGTGAAAAGTTTTTCTTACTTGACGTTGTGGCTGGTCGGGTCCGCTACTGCACATGGGGCTGAAACGCTCACGTGACTCCATCGAGTTGGTTTCTGAGACTAATGGAGAACCTGGATTCCTGCCTTCCTGCTTATCTTCAGGTTTGTTTCCATTCCCTTCCTCAATATACATGTATATATTCTTATATAATGTTTCACACGGGGTAAAGATTACTCCCCCTCTTGAAATGAAAAATTCTTATCGAAGTGCACGACAGCACGAAATACATACACATTTCATGGGATATGCAACCCTTTGAAGAATGTAACTGGGCATCCGCCCTACTTCCCAATGCCACACTGTGAGTCAAGTTATGTCCAATGTGATATTATGTGGCAGTTTCCTTGAGCCCGAGAATGTGTAATTAATGTGGGTGCACTTTTTTTTCCATTCCTTTCTTGATAATGGTTTGTTGAAGAGAAGAAGGCAATTTAATGTGATGCACTCTGTGAGATTCTTTCATCAAATAGCCCTGAGGCATATGATCTTACGACCTTTGCACAATAAAAGTGCTTACATTCCACAACGGCTTCGCCAGTTTTTCTCCAGGCTAGAGATGTAGGACCTTTGTAATCTCTGCTTCTGCAATCGTAGATTCAGAATTAACTGTCTTTGACTGAGGCAGTTACAAATCACTTTTTTACGCTTTCAGAAATTACAAAGAATTAGCGTAAAGCGTAAAAAGTATGTAATGCAGTAAAGACATAATTTGAATTACATTGCAGAAGCAGAGAATTACAAAGTCTACATCTCTAGCCTGAGAAAAACTGGCAGCGTTGTGGAATGAAGCACTTTTATTGTGCAAGTCGTAAGATCATATGCCTCAGGGCTTATATTGATGAAAGAATCTCACAGAGTGCATCACCATTAAAATTGCCTTCTTCTCTCAACAACCATTATCAAAGGAAAGGAATGGAAAAAAGTGCACCACATTAATTACAACATCTTGGGTCTCAAGGGAAAACTGCACATAATACACATGGACATATAGCTTGACTCAGTGTGGCATTGGGGAAGTAGGGCGGATGCAGTTTACATTCTTCAAAGGGTTGGCAATCCCATGAAATGTGTATGTATTTCGTGTGTCGTGCACTCGATAAAATTTTCATTTCAAGAGGGGGAGTAATTTTATGTGAAACATTATATAAGAATATATACATGTATATTGAGGAAGGGAATGGAAAACAAACCTGAAGATAAGCAGGAAGGAGGAATCCAGAGTTCTCCATTAGTCTCAGAACCAACTCGATGGAGTCACGAGAGCTTTCAGCCCCATTGTGCCAGTAGCGGACCGACCAGCACCAACGTCAAGTAAAGAAAAACTTTCACTTCGTGTTGACCCCGTTCCAGCAGTTCGAGTCGTCACCTGTAAAATATCCCAGGGTTTTATAGCATTCCCATCTTCAGTCTTATTATTCCATAATATTACGTTACGAGAGTTGGCTAGGATAGTGTTTTTCTATCGAGTACTAAAATGGACTTATGGTGATATACGGTATGCATGCAAAGAAGATATTTAATGGAGCAAAAAGGGTCTCATGTCTTTTCTGTGGTTTTCCTTAAGGAATGAAATTGGCTACTGGTCTTCCTTCTTACTAATTCCTTTTGGATTCTGCCAGCAGCAGTGAAATTTCCCCCTCCCTCCACCGAAAATTTATTGTTTATTCTTTACCTTAGGTAGAAAGGAAGGGAGAGAAAGTGTATTGAAAAGATAGCCATTTATTCATGCATTCATATATTCAACTCATGAACGTAGACAATGGTCAAAATGATTGAATTTTGAGATGGGGTTTACTTCAGATTATTTCATTCTTTTAAGGTTGAACTCCATTAAAAATTATTTTAACAAGACAATAGAGTCTAATATTCGTTAGATGGAATATCATGAGTAGTCGTAAGTAAATTGAACATCATATATACGCGAGATAAAATCAAAATGATCATAATATATTTATTTACGTTTTCTATGGATTATGGAAAATGGTTACGCTTATAAGTCAACTTGAATGCTAAAGTCATACAAATCAAGACTACTTCACTACACTTGGCTTCATGCAAAATAATGGTGAAAATTCATAAACTTAGAATGTGCAAATGCAAATGAGCTTCATATATTAATCCAAACCTTTCTATTTTATGTTTTCGACTAATAAACTAAATGGATAGGTAGGTATTATTCTTCCACTTCTGTCGTAAGTTTGTTGTGTCTCTACTCACTCAAATGCATTAGCTGGTTTCTACATGGATTGACATGGAGAAGAAGCGAAACAAAAGACGAATGGCTTTTCTCGTCGTCCCAAAAATCCGGTATTCTCCTAATTAGATCCATATTCAATACATTAAAATGTGTGCAGTGCAATGCATGCTTCGTAGCTCTGTCTTTCACTTTCATTGCAGGGATCAATCTTTGTCTATTTTTTGCTGAGCAATCAGTTTCCTGAACAAGCCTCGAGCTCATCCCCGAGCATTAATACGATAAAAGCTTCTACTTTCTCTTCCATATTTGTTGTGTATCCATTACAAGCAATACACGAGCAATACTACGAGTCATACGCTACGACATACGATACGATATTCTATTTCATGGAAGGGCTGTTCTGTAGCCGATGCCAGAAGAAATATATGCAGATATTATGAAACAAAACAACATTTTCTAAAAATTTATGTAATAACACTTGATTACCAGGACCTGAAACTAAGTCTAGACAGCAAATAAGTCGTTGTTTGTCATTGTTTGTTTGTGTTATGAAAGTGCGGATCATATTTGCTTTCATTTCAACTTCAAAACGGTGCTTTTCAGACAGTTTGTTTGTCACCGATGAAGCTCCTTGCGCTTGTAATAATGTGTTGGCAGTTCATATTCAGTATGCGAGCAGATTTCAAATATTTATTTTCCCCTCAAGGGAAATATTTGCGAATGCCTTGACTTAGCATTATCGAAAACTGACTGCAACAAGAGCCTGCGATAAAGTTCCATTGTGGACGCTTTAAAATATCAGCATTAAATCACATCAACATTATCACTTACAAAAAATTGACTCACCTCAATTCGTCCCTGTTGAGGTGGCTTGAGATGCGAAACAGCACTCCTGACTCTCTGATGCCAACTTGAAAAGGTCAAGAGTTATGGCTAAATGACGAGGTGTGATTATGACAGAATCCCCTTCTGCCACTTGCACAGGATTCACCCGCATTATCTCCAATTCTCCAACATCCGTTTGTGTGACTATACGAATCATTTCCCTTGGGATTGTGATGACTTCGAGAGAGTTTGTTCCAGTTGAAATCACGTTAGATGTTCCATTCCCTGTGGCATTGCTGGATGCACCTGCTATTAACGCGCATCTGGCAATACTCTCATTGCTGCCCTTGCCTCCACTGCTGACACAGTAACGTTCATCAAGCACGTTGCAACCTGCGGTAACATTGCTACTCACATCCGCCTCTGGCAATCCATATGCCTTGTCGTCAATATGTAGTTGTTCAATGCAACCCTATCAAGAGGAATTACAAATAATAATAATATTCTAATGAAAGGAATGGAATCATTTTTCTAAAGAAAATACGATATGGAAACTTGCAACTTGTGCAATATTCAGATTCCCATCGCCGTTGCAATTCATTCATGATATCATTTTATTAACTTTATATCTGCGTACAGCTCACATCGTCAAAGTAAATATAATTTCATAGAACATGTAATAATAAAGTAGGACACGATTCTCCAAAATCATCGAATTAATATTAAAGCTAAAAGAAGGGTGAATGAGTCATGAATATCAAAATACATTCTCATATATGAGCAAAAATAGGAGGTCACTCAACGGCTTATTTTTCTTCGTTGGAACAGGCTCCAAAGCCCTGAATTCATTGCATGAGAAGAGCATTGTCAAAGATAAAGTAAAAGGAAATGAATTTTTTCTTACCCGGAAACTCTGATCCATTAATCCTAACGTTCTAAGTTTGCCCCTCCGACTCTCTTCAACGCCAAGATAGACCATATCTGAAACATCAAGATGCCTGCTACCTCCTCTAGGGGCAGGTTCTGATATCCAGCTTTGATTGTCTACCATCACAGACAGGGATTTGGGCGATGCCTTTGTGTTTACAAGGAAAACGAAGGAAATTAAATTCATAAAGATTAACTTTTGAATGACGCAAGACCAAAGTCTTACAATTATGCAAGGATAATAAGTGGGTTTCACAATCAGTAATATATTTTTGTACTTTTATGAGTGACAGCAAATTTCATAAGCTTTCTTGGAAAAACTGAAATGATAACAGCTTTATATTTTAGTTGCGTGTTTTACACAAAGACACAAATGGATAAATAGCTGTGTTTTATTCCGTTACATTGTGTTCAAGTTTTAATAACAAAATATCCTATTAGCAGCTGTCAGTTTGCTTACTTTGGTTATCATCCTTTTTCATCGGGTTTCTTTTCTTTGGAATACCATAATACCTTTCAGTCATTCATTTTTCTTTACTTCAACTAATCAAAATCTGGCTTTTCAAAGAAATCAAGAAGCGTCTTGTTTTTTCAGGGGTTCAATGGCTTTCTTTAAATCTAACGTTTTAGTGCTTTTGAAATCAATTTTAAACAATTAAATAGCAAACCTGTATCCAATCGAATGCCACTGTCGATCTGAAATATTCAACGGTGATTGTACTTGAAGAGGTCCACTTCCAAGCTCGGCAATAAATCGAACCTATAAAAAGCAGAGTAAACGTTTTTGAAGACGTAAGACAGTATTCCCTAGCGTCCTTGCTAGCTTTTGAAGATTTTTATTTGCGTTCTCACCTTCCCTTTCTCTCATCTCTAAGGCTAAGTAATCTGGCCGGGATGACACTCCGGAGACATAGAATATCAAACCATCGTCATATATTGGACGAATGTTCATCTTAATAATTGTTCCTTGTCTAGAAATCGCTACTCGAGAGATCACATAACTGTTAGGGTACAACAGACTAAATGGATCATTGGATGAGGCTTCAACTCCTCTGAGCAGTTCCAAGACACTCCCATGCATCTGCTGCTAAATAAATTTAGAAGTAGGAAATTAATTACTTTGAACCAGCATTTACTTCCTTTTCTATTATAACCTCACCCACAGTTCCTGATCTTAATGTCCAGTCCAATAGGTTATATATTATGGTTGTGTATTTTGTAACGGAACCTCTATTTCAGATAATATGATCTTAGCCACGTTGTAAAAATGACAAATGAAGTAGAATCTATGTTCAAAGTAATTAATTTTTCCTACTCTAAAATTTATTTACAGCAGATTCATGGAGTGTCTTGGAACTGCTCAGAGGAGTTTGAAGCCTCATCCAATGATCCATTTAGTCTGTTGTACCCTAACAGTTATGTGATCTCTCGAGTAGCGATTTCTAGACAAGGAACAATTATTAAGATGAACATTCGTCCAATATATGACGATGGTTTGATATTCTATGTCTCCGGAGTGTCATCCCGGCCAGATTACTTAGCCTTAGAGATGAGAAAGGGGAAGGTGAGAACGCAAATAAAAAATCTTCAAAAGCTAGCAAGGACGCTAGGGAATACTGCCTTACAAAAACGTTTACTCTGTCTTTTTATAGGTTCGATTTATTGCCGAGCTTGGAAGTGGACCTCTTCAAGTACAATCACCCGTTGAATATTTCAGATCGACAGTGGCATTCGATTGGGATACAGGTTTGCTATTTAATTGTTTGAAATTGATTTCAAAAGCACTAAAACGTTAGATTTAAAAGAAAGCCATTAAAACCCTGAAAAACGAGACGCTTCTTGATTTCTTTGAAAAGCCAGAATTTGATTAGCTGAAGTAAAGAAAAATGAATGACTGACAAGGAAAGGTATTATGGTATTCCAAAGGAAAGAAACCCGATGAAAAAGGATGATAACCAAAGTAAGCAAACTGACACTGCTAATAGGATATTTTGTTATTAAAACTTGAACACAATGTAACGGAATAAAACACAGCTATTTATCCATTTGTGTCTTTGTGTAAAACACGCAACTAAAATATAAAGCTGTTATCATTTCAGTTTTTCCAAGAAAGCTTATGAAATTTGCTGTCACTCATAAAAGTACAAAAATATATTACTGATTGTGAAACCCACTTATTATCCTTGCCTAATTGTAAGACTTTGGTCTTGCGTCATTCAAAAGTTAATCTTTATGAATTTAATTTCCTTCGTTTTCCTTGTAAACACAAAGGCATCGCCCAAATCCCTGTCTGTGATGGTAGACAATCAAAGCTGGATATCAGAACCTGCCCCTAGAGGAGGTAGCAGGCATCTTGATGTTTCAGATATGGTCTATCTTGGCGTTGAAGAGAGTCGGAGGGGCAAACTTAGAACGTTAGGATTAATGGATCAGAGTTTCCGGGTAAGAAAAAATTCATTTCCTTTTACTTTATCTTTGACAATGCTCTTCTCATGCAATGAATTCAGGGCTTTGGAGCCTGTTCCAACGAAGAAAAATAAGCCGTTGAGTAACCTCCTATTTTTGGCTCATATATGAGAATGTATTTTGATATTCATGACTCATTCACCCTTTTTTTAGCTTTAATATTAATTCGATGATTTTGGAGAATCGTGTCCTACTTTATTATTACATGTTCTATGAAATTATATTTACTTTGACGATGTGAGCTGTACCACGCAGATATAAAGTTAATAAAATGATATCATGCAAGAAACAAGAACTGACAAGCACAGAAAGGTTTTTGAATAAACATTGGAGAAGATACCTTTTTTCATGACATATTGGTTTTGCTGACTGTTTGTTCATGTTGTAGTCTATTTGCGCCTTTAGCTGAGGGAGCACCAAACGTTCTTGGCTTACAATTTGAAGATTTTATTTTGTCATGTCTTTCTTCATTCATAAATTTTCCTTTTTGTTCGACAGAAAACTTGTACTTTATACAGGTTGTCTGCATGCAATCAGTAGTCAATCCAATTATATATATTTTTTCGTCACTCTTAAATTTTTTTAAAACAGCACTCTGCTTACGCTTTTACTTTTGGGTGGGTAAGGGCTGATAGAAATCCATCTGTAGAGCAGAATATTCTAGTGGTGATATAGTACCTTACGGAATGGTAGGTAGGTAGAAAATGCATTGGGAAGAAAACCTTGATAGTATAGAAATTAATACAAATCGTACGTAGAAAACTTAAGATGCAAGCTGCATAAATTCTGATATGAGTGAATGAAAAATTCTCTTTGTAAATGAGATTAAATTGCGTGGAAAAATTGAAGACACATCTTAATCAATTAAGTATATATTTTCATCTCAGCCAACCAAAACATACAATAATAACGAAAACATTGCCAATTTCTGGTTGTTGTACTTAAAACTAAAATTATATAATGATTTATGAGCTTCCTTTTGGCTTCATAACCAATGTATCAACGTGTTGAAACTTTGTCCCATGTAATTTCTCCAGTGGTAACAATCGTACCCCTAACCTGGACTTGCATTACAAAGAAAAGTCCACGAGTTGCAAATTCGAAAAGCACGCCATCATCTTTCATCTCACAATCCTGCAAAAACAGAGATAAATGCAAAATCGCTCATACTGTGTATTTAAACGTCAAAAACTGAACTAAAATATTTCAAAACAAAATCATTACGATTTTTCCAATTTGAAGCTCATTCTCGAAAGAATGGACCTCGATCGAGTTAAAGCAGTAATCATCCTTGTCTCCAAAGATTGCTGTTAAGTTTAACCTGAGAAAGGGTCTGGTTCACTAATTAGTTTGGAACCAGATGTGAAAACAAAGTAATTGTGAATACGGGCGCTGTTTTATTTGACGGAAATGGAATAGTCAAAGGCGACCCCGTATCGTCATCAAACACAACGGTTTCTCAAAAATTTAGTATCTAATCCGAAATATAACACCATCGCATGTAAAACTAAGTTGAAATCCTGTTCCTGAACTGCTGTTGGTTCTGAAAATAACGCTGCTCCGACCGCAGATAAAGTAACGCTTTGCTGATTTAGTCCAAGGTTTTAAAAAATGTTAATCCTCCCAAGTCCTTGAAAATTGAAATGGCATCAGAATCCGCGTCACTGAGTCCATTGGTGTCAAGAGTAAAAGTGGCCTGAAGAAAACCACTTTCAAATCTTATCAGGAAAACGCAGAGTTCATCCGCGTCATAAGTTTGGTTGAGCTTGTACTGAATTGTGCCACTGTCAGCGATGATTGTTTGGCCACATTCAGTCACTACAAATCACAAGTTTAAATGCATGGGGAAATACAAAAATATATCATGTAAATAAAGATTGGTACTTACGTGTACGGGGTGATAGCTCTTGTATGGTAGAAACTGAGCCGGAAAGGTCATCCACAATTTCACCTTTGGCAAAGGGAAAAACTATGCAAATACAAGTTACAAGAATGCCACTAATATTCATGATTTTTGCTTTTTTTAACGAAACGATTGAAAGAAGGCTGAGGTCGAAGCGGTGTAAATGTTATACTATGCCACCCAATCTGACCAACATAACAACTTTTATACATATTTTGTA
>LJIJ01005398.1:0-11920 GCA_001718145.1 Orchesella cincta
AAAGGTAGACTCTGGACTGAATCTCGTGAGAGGGAGGGTGACATGAGCTCGTCTGGCCGGCGTAGAAATCGAAGGTGGATATGTATATGTTCACTCGAACACACTGTTCGGCGCTCAGGAAAAGACACAGACAGACAGCCCTCGATCGATAAGGTATATGGGTTTTGAATTCTCACAGCTTCACACCTGCCATGCGGGGGATCGTATGCTTTCTAATCTCGTTATTTCATAATGGTGACAACTTTAGTCTGCTGTGGGTGTTCACGTACGTTAGTGGCGCTATAGTTAATCGCCTAGAGTGGAAAAGGCTGATTAGCCGATAACCCGCGGGATCGTCTTTTGGTGTTGGATTGTCAGTTTAGTTGTCTTATGGGTGTAGATAACAATACTTCCACATTGTGTGCAGACTCCGTCACTTCTGTCAACGCTCCCTGCTCTTTATGCAATAAGTTAAAGAAAATTGATGTTCGAGCTCTATAGAAAATGGGTCGTTTTTAGACATAACTTAAATATCAGCCAACGGAAAATTGTTGAGGATTCTCTACAAAAATAATGAGAAAAAACTTCTACTACGCAGATCCAAGAATCCCGCTTGATCTGAACAAAACGACCAGATACGATTACATATAACTCAACAGCTCAACGTGTGTGATTCTCGTTTGAATGTGTCCGCGTGGAGTAGTGCTTATTATCGACGGGCGGGTGTGTAGGTGATCGTACGAAAGTGTGTTCAAGGGTGAAGTAGGATCAATAGTTACGGTTAGGCGGAAGGACCTGAGAGCAAGTTGTGAGTAATTCCGCTTATTTCAGTTTCAATAGGTGTTTGATGGGAACTTTCCAATTGAGACACGAAGCAGGTAAACAAGCATTTGGCACTTCTATGGAAAGTTCGATCAGTTGAAAGAAACTACGCCTTTTGTTGATGATATGTATTTCTCGCTTACTAACCAAAACCCATATTTAAAATACATTGCACACCATTTATTGATGAGTGTAAAGAGCTAGAAATAAATGGGTTTGAATTTAGAGGACGAATGTACACATTTAAGCTATCTAGAATCCTAGCAGATGCGCGGCTCGTGTCAGTTTGTCGCTTAAGCTGAAAAAATCACAAACAGTTACTACACGGGTCTCGTTGCGTTGGGGTGGTGCGTGGTGGCGGGTTGGGGGGTTCGGCTGTGTGGTGGGTGGTGGTGGTGGGTGGCGGTACGTGTCTACTGCGGGTGTCGGCTGGTTGGGGTGAGGGTGTTGCAGATGGGAAATTTGGGTGTAGTCGTGGGAGGGTGAAGGGGTGTAAATGTGGACGGGCTTGAGATAGCTGTTTTTCACAGGACGATTGGGAATTACGGAACAGATGAAAGTTAATGCCGGAGGTATGGCAGGACTCTCGATTTCGATGGCTAGTTCAGGTCAAGCGGTGATAGGTTTGATAGTTCTATGCGGTTGATTTAGTGGTGGAGGGCTTGGTTGGTGCTGTGCTAATATCTCGCGTTGTATTGGGGTATTATTTGTTAGCTAGTTTGGTGTGTGGCTTGGTAGTGACAGAAAATTATTTAACGACAATGGTGTTTAAAAGGAAACTTCCATCTTTCTTTAGGTATCAGCAGAGGTAATTTCAATATATTTCTCAACTGTGTTACTGTATAAAATTTTTTTTGCGCTGTCAGTCGTATGTATCAAGAGAAAGCTCTCTGATCTTAACTGGATAATAGATCATTTGTTTTTCTGTTAGTAAGGTATCATGGAGATTGTATTGAGACGTGTGTTGGGTGTTATGCGGTGAATACAGGGGTGTTTTCGATCAGGTTAAGAGGTGGGTTATAGTGAGTGTGTGATAAGAGGTAGGTGAGAGTATTGTGGCATTCCTTCACACTGCGATGTTTGTATTTACTTGTCTAAAGCTCGCAAAATGTTAAAAGTGGGTGAATTTTTTGAGCGAATAGGAAAAGGTCTAGTTAGAAAAGTTGTCGTAAAAAAACTTGATGCAATTTGTATGCGTGATATCACGTTTTAACCTTAATAAGCTTCATAGTTAGATTTCTATTTACGCCGATATGACTCTTATGATTCTTGTCTTTTGCAGTTTTGAGGATTAGTGCTAGCTAGGCGTTCAGCATGACGGAGCTCTACATGGCCAAATATAGTAAAACGGTTTGAGGTTCCATGGGGACTCATATCAGTGAGAGACGAGGTACTGCCAAACGCTTACATCGTGGATTGAAAACAACTTAGAAATAATGCCAACTTCGATTTTACTCTTAATGATACAGATATCTCAATAAAACATGGTGATAATTGTTTTTTAACGAAATGTAATCGAATAGTTTTAGTTAAAAAATGGGTTCAAGGTTCAGACAATGATTATGAGTGTGTGGAATATTGTACTAGGAAGCCTATTAAGGATTATCCTATCGACAGTACATTGTTGGGTATTTATTTAGTTAGTGACAAGTCTGCTGTATTTCGTATTGAGCTAACTATTCAAGATATAATTTGTAAGTTCGTGCATTTACCATTTAAAAAGTATTTCATTTGTATACCTATTTTACACAGTGTTGAATAAAGATATCTACAAATCTTTTTGGCTGTGTATGCATGTTTTTTATTGTACACTACATATGCATATAATGATTCTTGGGGAAACTCGGCAGGAATACGGGACTAACGCGTATGATTAATCGGTATACTGTTGGGCGCACGCGGGCTAAACGTAGGCAAATCTTCGGCCAACTCACGGCCTATTTACGCTTCCCGTATGGGCCGACGGGTCTTAAGGCGACACCCACCCCTTTCGCCATTCTGAACCCCGCTCTGAAAAGCAAGTGGTCGCCAACCGTTTCGGGCAAATACGGAACCGCACTTGAATATAGCAACACTCCTGCCTTGCTAACTATGTACACACACCCTTTTGGTGTTCCACTTCTCTTGACTAGAAAAGTTACCTTGTTTTCCATCATTAATTTAAGTCAAAATTTACTAAAAGGTAAATAGAAAAGGAAAACAAAACACGCAGCCAATGTCTGAATAAGTAGCAAGCAGCGAGTTGCTATATTCCAATGCGTTCCTCCGTATTTGCCAGAAACGGTTGGGCCACTGCTTTTCAGAGCGGTCGCGTTCAGAATCGGCGCAAGGGGTGGGCGTGTCGCCTTAAGACCCGTCGGCCCATATACGGGAAGCGTAAATAGGGCCGTGAGTTGGCCGAAGATTTGCCTACGTTTAGCCCGCGTGCGCCCAACAGTATACGATTAATCATACGCGCGTTAGTCCCGTATTCCTGCCGAGTTTCCCCAAGAATCATTATATGCATATGTAGTGTACAATAAAAAACATGCATACACAGCCAAAAAGATTTGTAGATATCTTTATTCAACACTGTGTAAAATAGGTATACAAATGAAATACTTTTTAAATGGTAAATGCACGAACTTACAAATTATATCTTGAATAGTTAGCTCAATACGAAATACAGCAGACTTGTCACTAACTAAATAAATACCCAACAATGTACTTTCGATAGGATAACCCTTAATAGACTTACTAGTACAATATTCCATACACTCAAAATCATTGTCTGAACCTTGAGCACATTTTTAACTAAAACTATTCGATTACATTTCTTTAAAAAACAATTATCGCCATGTTTTATTGAAATATCTGTACATTAAGAGTAAAATCGAAGGTTGGCATTATTTCTAAGTTGTTTTCAATCTCATGTAAGCGTTTGCATACTTGTTCTAATTGATATGAGCTACCATGAACAAACCTTTTATGTTTTGCATATAGCTCTCAAATCTTAACGTACTACGGCTATCTAAACTGCCAAAAGTCATTGATCATCGGGTAAATGAATTAAACTATGAACATTATAAGTTAAAAACGTTTCAATGTACAATTATCCCAGTTTTTTACGAACTTTTCTATAAGTTGTTTTGCTGAGTTTAGACAGTAAAATAAACGTTAGGCCGCAGTGTGAAGCAGCATAAATACTTTCATCTTATCAGAATCAACAATACCTTTCATGCTGCAAAACCCTGTATACAGTAAAAATGTTCGAAATTCTGTACCTTTAAAATGATCTATTTCAGTTAAAGATCGAGGCTTTCTCTGAAAATCTGAAGAAAAAACTTTTTAATATGTAAAAGTTTAGAAGATATTAAATTAACCCTTGATGTACCTAAACAAAATGGACGTTTTCCCTTTACCATTGTCTTAATATTTTCTTGTCTCCCAAGCCAAACCAAATGTAAAATAATCTAAACCCTATATACCAAATATACCGTTATGATGAGCTGAATGAAGTTTGTCTCGGAATTTTCATCTGTCCGTAATTCACAATCGTCCTGTAAAAACACTATTCTACCGTCCCATTTCCCCCTTACTGTACATCGTTCACACCGTTATAACTGTTGTTACAGCTTTAACAAAACTACGAGCCGGAGCATCTGCTAGGATTCTAGATAGCTTAAATGTGTACATTCGTCCTCTAAATTCAAACCCATTTATTTCTAGCTCTTTACACTCATCAAAATGGTCGTGTTCTAAAAAGGGCTTGCTTATAGCAGAAACATTAGCAAAAGGCGTAGTTTCTTTCAACTGATCAACTATTCAAGAATTGGCCAAAACTGCTTTTTACTGCTTCTGCTCATTGGAATTCCATCAACACCTATTGAAACTGAAATAAGCGGATTACTACAACTTGCTTGAAGTTTCCGTAAGTAACTATCTGATCTATTATCTGAATATTGGTAGATAAATACAACCCGCCGTGTAATAAGCGCATATCAAGTTAAAATATACGAAATCACACCACTAACTTTAGTTATATTAATCGTTCTTGCGTGTTTTCATCAAACGTTCTTGGATCTCGTGGTAGAGTATTTTCTCATTATTTTTGTTAAGAATCCTAACAAATCTTTAGTTGCTGAGTATTTACACGTTATCGTCTACACGCACCCACATTTTTCTAAGCTCAACATCAACTTTTTCTTACTCTTCAATTCTCTTCAGTTAACACAGGGAGGCTATCGCACCAAAAGTCGCACCTACGTCCGCAGCACACATGGTGAAGAGTTTTGTTATCATACTACCAACCTCAGAACTGAAATACCAAAAAAACATCGCTTGTTTTCGGCAACTATGTTTGTGCCACGCTGTGGTTCAACTATACAACTAATTCTACTAACACACTACAATTGTCATCTATCGAAAAGCAATTACAAACTACGATCCTGATAGCCCAGTGCAGCTGGTCAAATTAATCGTCCGACTCCCCATCGGTGCACCCTCTCTCCCTCTCCGGATGACATTCAGTATTTTCGCGCGACGCCTCAACGACCTCCGCTCAGAGTTCAGAGCCTCCTTTAGCCACTGCGGGGATATGCGGGCCGGACCTGCCGCCTCGTCGGCGGGCTCTGGTGGTGTGTACGTGACGCAGGGGCCGGAAGCAGGTGGCAAATCTCGTCGATTTGGATGAATTTGTAGTTGGATTCCGCACCCTTCCTAAGTCTTACGGTCGCTAGAATATCAATACCAAAGAATTAAATAAGATACAATTCAAATTAAACTCCTTGTATTTGGGAAAAGAAACCGATGCAATACTTTTTCGCATTACATGTAATGAAGCTTTGAACTGGCCGTATTTTTGATTGCTGCGCCTTTTTGCCTTTTCGGTCCTAAGCTGAGTATTTGGCACATGAGTTTGAGATAATTTAGATAGTATCCGACTTGTTACAATCGGAAGGGGAAGATCCTCCTAGAACACACAATGATTGAACCTAAGAACAAAATATATACACATATTATGGCATATCCGACCCCTTCATTTTGTAATGTTCAATCACCAATATTCCGGACTTACCGAATTGTTGAAATTATCGGTATCGGTTAAGTAAGCACAAGATTTTTGTACTCCTCCAAGTTTGTTACTGGAAGCGAAAATGTTGATTTTTGATGAATCATCCGGGACGGTGGTCACTGGATCTACGGAGCTGTTCTTGAAGATCGTCCTCAATTTTCACTAACCGTTTCGTCACCGATGCGTGAAATACTATAGACAAAAATTAACTTTCAAAACTGTTTAGCCACAAAATATCAAAATAAACAAACATTATCGTACATATTATTACCTCGATTCTCATTAAGTATAACATTCAAGAGAGATAACACTGCTGCATTGCTTGTTTCTGGTGTCAAAAGAGTGTTCCTACCATTTTGACTGGGTGAGGCAGTTGGAAGTTTGAAAATCTGTGTGCCAACCTCCTGGATATCCTTACTGAATTGTGCACATCCCGATTACATTACTGTGAATCGGCTGTCTTTGCTGAATTTCAGTCCACTGAAAATTATAACTAATATAATAACCGCATGAACTTCAATGTTAGTACAGTTTACACTTTTCCAGTTAGAAACCGAAGTATTATTCTCCTTAACGCACATTTTGTAGGTTAATATGCCTATCTTCTCCTCGAAGTGGTGATAGTTCAACCTTGTCACTCCTGACTTGATGGAAACCCGAGATTCGTCCGTTGAGCTATTGGTAGAGGTTAGGCGTTGAATTTCATCCTTCACATCATGGTAATCAAATGTAGGAACACTACAGGCACTGTTTGCTGGAATGCTTGTTGTTTTTCTTCTTTTCCTCGTTCCTCTGGTGTCAGATGACGAGCTTTCCACATTCGACGTAAACACAGCTTTCTGGCAACCCTTTCTAGCTTCGTAATAGTCACCTAAAGTTAAATTTGTGTAATTTTGTTTAATTATGGTATAGTTAACCTCTAAAGAATTCATAAATTAATGTTTAAGTATCTGCTTACTGAATGTTCCTAGCACGCGACAATCGAAAGTTATCCAATGCGCCGCAGGAACCGTATGATCACGAACGAGTTTAGTAATATTTATCCCAGGCCGTGTAACAGGCCAATAGCACTTTTTGTCATTTTCAAATAACCACTTTGAGGAAACTACTTCAATCGAATTTTCCTTGGTAAAAGCTATCACTGCGTAGAAAGACATCTCGAAAGCGTAAAAAGCGACTATCAATTAGTATGCACGATGAATGACAAATGAATGACAACAAGAAATGAAGCTGCACTTTGATGCAATTTCCCTCCAAAGACACAACTATAGGAATGAAGTAGGAGAAATGTGAGATGAGACTGCAAGCGTGTGGGCCAAGGTTGGGACGTATGCATGATATATTATCATGTTATATTTTTACTACGTACATTTGTTAAGTCGGGAAACGGTCGGGAAAGATATCCTAAAGTCCGCCGAAGCCAGCCCGAAGTTCCCGTACATTCCCCACGGTTCTACCGACTTATCTGGCAATACGGGTATAACATCCCATTTTAGAAGCTTCTCATTTCTACTCCAATAGCTCCAGAAACGATGACATAGAGAATGGCGCAAAATGCATGAAGAACACCACAATGAATACCGTTTGACACACAGCACGGCAGCGCTGTGGGACAGTTACTTCTCCTAAGTTTGGAGCGCGGCTGGCAGCAAATGACTGGGTTTGAGCAGCAAAAACTGTTCCATTTCCTGTTGAAGGCGAGCTAAATGTTTGTTAAGGGTAATTGGGAGAATAGATTCCAGGTTGATACGCCGCCGACTGGAGCAATGGTGAGGAAGTCGGGTTTCCATAAAAGTCTGTCATGATTTCCTTGCTATTTTAAACGTATTTCATGAAGATTGAGGGAAATTACAACTAATAATCATCTCATTTGGAAGTCATTTATAAAAAAAATACATTTTATTTCGTGCATTTTGTTGCGAGGGTTAATTATATTTTATAAAGCGAATAAACTAATAATTAGAAACTATCCCGTTCGATTAAACCATGAAGGCCACGTCGGAGTTGGAAACGGGCGGAAGGTGAACCCCGAAGGCCACGTTGGAGTCGGAAACGGACGGAAGGTGAACCCTGGACCAGGGTTAGGAAACGTGAAGTTGAAATTCGGATCGGTTTCATGACCAACTGCCGGTTTCCTTGAGAAGTGTTTATACGCAGCGTAGACAAAGCCAGTGATTACCAAAAGGAAAATGGTGATTAACATTGTATAGAAAAGGATGTTATAGGTCTTCGACGCCCATCCTTCTGTATAACCTTCCAGGGGTTGTAGTGCTCCAAAGCGGATGACTGGGTTTGTAGCAGCGAAAACTGAGGGACTGGATGATCCAGTTTCCGTAGCCAGTTGAAGAAGAGGTAGTTGTGCTGTACGAGGTGGTTTCTTGCGGGAAAGTGGGAGAGTAAACACCACCGGTGGGCTGATATGAATTTGAGGTGGTGGATGATGATCCAGTCTGCCATGAGGGGTTGTCAATGCCCCAAAGGTTCATCTTGTTTTATGATGAAACGAAGTGAACAGTTATGCAGAAAAAATCTCAAAAAATTTCAATTAATTGTTTTCGATTGAAAATCTTTTAATTATTACGATACTTTTTGTTACGATGGAGTATAACATATTTCGTTCATAGTGGTGGTGACTTTAGTACAGCTCATTGGGTGGCAATGAAACCTGCCGAGGTTTTGGACTGGGATTAGTAATCCGAGCTTCAAATTCAGATTTCTCTGTGAGATAGAAGTAGAGCCAAATAGCCAACGGAAGAATAACTAGGAGGGCGTAAAGGATGCAGCAA
This sequence comes from Orchesella cincta, assembly GCA_001718145.1. Lineage (NCBI taxonomy): Eukaryota > Metazoa > Arthropoda > Collembola > Entomobryomorpha > Orchesellidae > Orchesella > Orchesella cincta. The sequence continues at coordinate 8,641 of LJIJ01005398.1, forward strand.
AGAACACTGCTTCTGACTGCACGCTGCCGACTGCCTGGAGCCCCGAAGAAGCGGGTGAAACGGTCACTAACTGCAGCTGCTGTTGTTGACGGAGGTGGATTTGGAGGTGATGTCGGCTTCAACAGCTCTTGGCTGGTGGTTGTTGCTGAATCGGTGGTTGTGGTTCACTCATAATGGCTCCGTCAGTTTCCCTCCAAAGAAAGCTACGAAAATGAATGAAAACTTGCTAAATTTCCATCGCAAAATTATAATGGTACGAAGGCAGTTGCAGGAAGGAGAACACTCCGTATATTTTTTATCATTGCCTTATTTAATTCCCTTCAAAATGTTAATAGTATTTTTTAAATGAAGTAGTTGATGAGAATCTACAGATTTTGTTGTGATGGAGCTAATGATTTGCCTCAAAACAAGAAATAAAACGAAACTAGTGAGCATGTAATACTTAGCTTCTGATATACTCCGGCTTTATTGCAATTGCAACAAAAAGAACTTCATTATGAAAAGACCAAATCTAAATTGAAGTCACGTGGTTATACAAAAGTCCATCAAGAAATCAACCATCAACATATAACTACCAACGTGTGTTCATTTTCAAACTCCGCCAACAAAAATTCCCACAACCAAACCCCAATAAAAATGAATATAATCTTAAAATCTATTCCCTAGACAGAATCAACAACCTTTAACATCAACCAACGTGTCTAAATGAATGAATGAACATCTACAAAGTTCCCAAAAACTATTCTCCTAATTTCAATCAGAATCGGAATCAGATTCAAACTGTCCATTTCCCTTCCTTTTTTCTCGCCAGTAATCTTCCAAAGATTCCTGGAAAGTCTTCAATCTCTGAGAATCAGAAGATGTTTCATCCTCTGCATCCTCCTTCAAATCTGGAGCCCTGAAACCGTCCTCCTCCTCCAAAGTCTTGGCCGGCCGCTTCAGAAAAAAAATCAAGAATGCTTTAATTTCAAAACGTTATATTTCTTTGCAGTAAAATGTAGCGTTAAGTTCGTTACCTGAGCTTTCCGCAACGTTTCCAGGGCCTTGGTTATATTTTTTTAGTTAGGAGAGACGGTCGAGATAAACAATCATGTCACCATCTGGAAGCAAGGGAATAAAATTGATGACGCATTTTTTTGTACATGAAAAAGTCAATAATTTAATAAAATCGTGCCTAATTGTCTTACTTTTTCTGTTAGAGACATTACTTGCTCCCTCTGACTTAGTGCTTGCTTGCTTGCTTCTCCCAGTTCCGGGGTCTGTAGCTTGAGCACCACACTTTTTCTTTTGTGAGGCTGTGGAATAATATATAAAACACGATTATTTTAAGACTTAATGCGTTCAAGTTTCGTTTCAAAGAGAAAAATGGAAGTCAACTTACTTTGAGGTTTTTGCATATGCAAGCGATCATTTGTTTCGGAACTCGGTCTGGATATACAACGTCCATGTCCAACTCCCTGTCGTCGGCTGGGGCTCGCTGAAGCCGTTCCGTATCCCGGCGTTTGATACCTCAGTGGGAACAGTGAAGCTTTCTGGCTGTCGCGTTTCGCTAGAAGTGATGGAGTGGGAAGCATTTTTGGCTTCTTTTCCCCGGACCGCCTGCTTTTGCTGTTCTTTTGAAACCACAAGATCCACTGGTCTTGCGACTGGTCGCTACCTGATGACACCTGCGTCATTGATGATGGAGTCGCTGTCGGCTCGAGTGGATTCAGTAATTGCTCCACTTGACGTTCGTCTTCCTTCCTCGACCCGTCAATCTTGATAAAGCAAAACAAAGTTTAAAGTTTTACCCTGCAAGATAATCTTTTAGAACATAATAATAAATCTTTACTTTTTAAAATCATGAAAAACTTCGGAAATCAAGAAACCAGACTTTCTTCGGGAACTTTCACCTCCGACACGGGAACTTTCTTCGAAACTAAGTTCTCAGAACATTGTTCGCAACGTAATGCACAGTAAAATGAAAGCTGCACAGCCAGAAGCACAGCGAAAGATTATGAAAGGTTAGCCCAAGCGACTCCCTATTTATATGCACTCCGAGACATTGTCATTTCTAAAGTTCCAAGGTCAGAAAGTAGGTATACAATAGGGAGTCGGCTTGGTAACCTTCATTCGTTCGCTGTGCTTCTTGGTTGCAGTTTCATTTTACTGTGCAATTAGTTGCTAACAAGTTTCTGAGAACTTCCAAAGTTTCCGAAGAAGTTCCCGTGTCGGACTGAAAGTTCCGCGAGAAGTCTGGTTTCTGATTTCCGAAGTTTTTCATTGATTTTTAAAAACGTAAGAGTTTATTATTATATTTCTAAAAGATTATCCCTTGCAGGTAAGAAATTTTAAACTTTGCTTATTTTATCAAAGATGACGGGTCGAGGAAGGAAGACGGACGGAAGGAGGAGGAGTACGATGGAGGAAATTGATGGATCCAGCTCAAGCGACAGCGACTCATCACCAATGACACAGGTGCCCATCAGGTATGCCGAGCCAGTCGCAGGACCCAGTGGACTTTGTGGTTTCAAAAGAACAAGCAAACGCTAGGCGGTGCCGGGGAAAAGAAGCCAAAAATGGTTCCCACTCCATCACTTCTAGCGAAAGCGACAGCGAGAAAGTTCACTGTTCCCCACTCGGAGGTATCAAACGCGCCGGATACGGAACGCTTCAGCGAGCACCCAGCCGACGACAAGGGAGTTGGACATGGACGTTGTTATCCAGACCGAGTTCCGAAACCAAATGATCGCTTGCATATGCAACCTCAAAGTAAGTTGACTTCCATTTTCTCTTGAAACGAAACTTGAACGCATTTAAGTCTTAAAATAATCGTGTTTTATATATTATTCCACAGCCTCACAAAAGAAAAAGTGTGGTGCTCAAGCTACAGACCCGGAACTGGGAGAAGCAAGCAAGCAAGCACTAAGTCAGAGGGAGCAAGTAATGTCTCTAACAGAAAAAGTAAGACAATTAGGCACGAGTTTTATAAATTATTGACTTTTTCCCATGTACAAAAATGCGTCATCAATTTTATTCCCTTGCTTCCAGATGGTGAACATGATTGTTTATCTCGACCGTCTCACTATAACCTTGAAAAATATAACCAAGGCCCTGGAAACGTTGCGGAAAGCTCAGGTAACGAACTTAACGCTACATTTTACTGCAAAGAAATATAACGTTTTGAAATTAAAGCATTCTTGATTTTTTTTCTGAAGCGGCCGGCCAAGACTTTGGAGGAGGAGGACGGTGAAACAGCAAGATGTTTCTCCTCTGCATCCTCCTCAAATCTGGGCCCTAA
>LJIJ01005399.1:0-11919 GCA_001718145.1 Orchesella cincta
CTACACTGGTGCCGAATCAAATAAAATTATATTTTTGAGTCTAACATGCAACTTCCGTTTATAGATTACTCCCCAGCTGGGCCCCTTCGTCGGTTGCCTACTCTTCGCCATAATAACTCACTATCTTTACAGTCTTTTCTTTTGGTCAAGGATTATGTCTCCGCAGTACTGACGCCCACTACAGCAATACCGCCAAAGGTCATCAAGGGCTTCAAAGTACAAATTGAGAAGAAACTGGAGGAAATCAACGCCAAACTGAAAGCCATCTGGAAAAGAAACTAGAGAAGGCAACACAAACTTAGCAGGTCAACTAGCAACAACACTGGAGGAAGCTCGCAAAATACACAACTTTTGCGCATAACCAACTGGAAGAAAAGCTAAATAGTCTCAACACCAACCTCACAGAATCAACGATCGCTTTCCGCGATACACTGAAGAAAAATAAATGATATCAACAAAGCCATGACCGAATTGGAAAATGGAATCCGTCAGTTACTGAGGAACAGCTCAACGCAGTTCAAACAAACTTCACTGACTTGGAAAGTTTCATTCACCAACACATGGAAGAAATGCGTAAGTCCCATACCAAAGCTATTCAAAAGTATACAATGATTTAGAACATTATGACGACTATATCGCGTATTTGGAGGAATTTCTAAATGGGCAGCGAATGACACGACCTTTGTTCATGTCTTGACAAACCTGATTCTGGAAAAATGGCCACACAGCCACAGCCTTCTCCCCAAAAGATATACCAGGACCCCACAGCTCCACCTCCCCAGTACGTGCAACACGGAGCACAAACGGGACAACATCAAACACCAGAATACAGGAATTCAGGGGCATCCACATACCACCATAAAATGGACCAACAACCTACACCACCTTACAACACACAAGGTCCTCCCACTATCTCCCACCGTCATCCTCCAACAATTTACAGACGAGTGCAAATAACGTACCAATTCCAACATTTAACTCATCGTTAAATACAGCTGATCACTTCTTGAGGAGCTGGAACACTACATGAGAGGAATACCACCTCCGGAAAGGCTATGCCAACTTTCAACCGTATTTGCAAAAGACAAGGAGATGAACCTATGGTGGCAGCGTACTAAACTTCAAGTAAACTCATGGGAGGAGTTCAAACAACATTTCTTAAAAATGTTTGGGACTAACGAGAACCGGACTGCGGCATTAGAACTGCAACTACGAAGACGACAAACAAGAATGAATCATTTTCCAAGTTTGCAATGGAGATGGAGCTTCATACCTCAAACTCCACCGCAATCACGACTTAAATGATCAAAAGACTATTATTAATTTTGTTGCAGAACGAGCGTTGCAAGAAATACGACCACATTTGCTGGCCTGCCAAGCTAACGACATGTATGAACTTATTCAATTTGCGAAAAAGATTGAAGCCACCGTACCAGACAGACATCCCGGGAACACAGAGACTGGCAAGGAAAATCATTTAACAGCAATCAAGGACAACAATGGAAACGGCAAAACCAGTCCGCACCTCGACCATCAAATGGGTCCAGCCCAAAAAGCAAGACCAACCAACCCCTTGCTCCAACTGCGGACGACAAACCATTCCACAAAAGACTGCAAATGGAAGAAGGAAAAAATCAATTCAGTAGTCAATACCGACATCTCTGACGAGCAAACCGCTGACAACGACTCACCTGATGAAACCGTTATTGAATCTGAAGACACCACTGAATTTATGGGGTCTTTCTGATGAAAAATTCCGTTAAGTAGATAACGTCACCTCTTGCCTGTTATACCGTAAAATTTAGAAATAGTGAAAACTCGGGAAAGTGCCTTGTGGATACAGGAGCTTCAGTGTCAGTGGTCAGCGACGAACGCCTCTACAACAAAAACAACATCAAACCTTGGACACGTGGCCCAATCACTTTGGTTGACGGCACTACTACCGTTCCAGTTGGCAGAGTTATCATGAACTTTAAGTTCGCAAAACGTAGTTTCAAACATACCTTTGTTGTGCTTAATACTTGTGATTTTGCCATGTTATTAGGCATGGACTTCCTCAAAAATAGTGGAATAATAATGGATCTGGCTGCCATGAAATTCTGGTTTCGTGATACTCCCAAACAAACTCATCAATTCGCACTCCTAGACGCGAAACCACAACATCCGTGCACTTCAAGTTCTTCAGGAGTGGGAGAAGAAGAAAATTGAGGGAATACTGAAGCGATTTCCAACTGTAGTGGACTCACCAACGTTGGGGAGCACGGATGAAATTCAACACGAAATCAACATGACTGACCATCAACCTAAACAGCAGCGGCCTTCCCAGTTTCTGATGCAAAGAATGACATCATAGATAAGATTGTAAGTGAAATGTTATCTCAAAATCTAATTGAGGAATCTAACTCCCCATACAGTTCCCCAATTTTGCTCCACCCAAAACCGAACGGAGACTGGCGCTTAGTTAATGACTTCCGCTACATCAACCAATATACAGTGAATGACAGTTTCCCTATGCGAAGAATTGCAGATGCTCTTCGCCTCCTGTCAGAAGCCAAATACCTCACCACCATCGATCTGGAAAAGGGATTCTGGCAAGTGAAGCTAAGAGAAACGGATAGGAAATACACAGCTTTTCAAACACGGAAAGGATTATTTCAGTATAAAGTCATGCCACAGGGGCTCAAAAATAGCCCTGCTACATTCCAGCGAATGATGAACAGATCTGAATGGAATGGACAGCTTTGTGTTCGTATATCAGGACGATATACTTATTTTCAAAGACGCTAGATGAGCATCTTCAACATATTGAGCGGGTACTTCAACGATTAAAAGAAGCCTTCTCACCACATCATCATCAAAGTGCCATTCGGGAAGGAAAAAGTCAAGTTTCTAGGACATGTAATATCTACCAAGGCATAGAAGGAATCCCAGAAAAAGTTTCAGCCATCTAGACTTCCCAGAACCCAAAACAAAACGTCAACTGCGAGGGTTCCTGGGGCCGTTGGATGGTTCGCCATTTCCTACCTCACATGGCGGACACGCACAACCACTTTATGACCTACTCAGCATTAGAAGAAATTCAAGTGGGGACCACACGGCTAAATCCTCATTTGTGGCTCTCAAAAACCTCATGGCGGAGGAAGTCACACTACACCACCCAAATTTCAAGAAGCCCTTGTACTCCAGACAGACGCTTCTGCAATAGGAGTTGGCGCTGTGCTCTACAGATGACGCTCTGGTGTACAACGACCAGTTGCATATGCAAGCAAATCCTGAACCCTACGCAGCGAACGCGAGTGCTTTGCGATAATCTTGCCCTCGAGAAGTTCATGGATATTTATCTGGTTTAAGTTATGAACTGCAGAGGTTGTCTGTCTGGATGATAAAGGATCCACCATCCAGATACTCCATGAACTTCTCGAGGGCAAAGATTATCGCAAAGCACTCGCGTTCCACAGCTGAGTAATTGCGTTGGCTGGGTTCAGGGATTTGCTTGCATATGCAACTGGCGTTGTACACCGAGGCGTCATCCTGTAGGAGCACAGCGCCAACTCCTATTGCAGAAGCGTCTGTCTGGAGTACGAAGGGCTTCTTGAAATTTGGGTGGTGTAGTGTGACTTCGTTCGCCATGAGGTTTTTGAGAGCCACAAATGAGGATTGAGCCGTGTGGTCCCACTTGAATTTCTTCTTAATGCTAAGTAGGTCATAAAGTGGTTGTGCGGTGTCCGCCATGTGAGGTAGGAATGGCGGAACCATCCAACAGCCCCCAGGAACCCTCGAAGTTGACGTTTTGATCTGGGATCAGGGAAGTCGATGATAGCTGAAACCTTTTCTGGGTTCCGTTCTATGCCTTTGGTAGATATTACATGTCCTAGAAACTTGACTTTTTCCTTCCCGAAGTGGCACTTTGATGATGATATGGTGAGATTGGCTTCTTTTAATCGTTGGAGTACCCGATCAATATGTTGAAGATGGTCATCTAGCGTCTTTGAAAAGATAAGTATATCGTCCTGATATACGAACACAAAGCTGTCCATTCCATTCAGGATTCTGTTCATCATTCGCTGGAATGTAGCAGGGCTATTTTTGAGTCCCTGTGGCATGACTTTATACTGAAATAATCCTTTCCGTGTTTGAAAAGCGTGTATTTCCTATCCGTTTCTCTTAGCTTCACTTGCCAGAATCCCTTTTCAGATCGATGGTGGTAAGGTATTTGGCTTCTGAGAGTAGGCGAAGGGCGTCTGCGATTCTTCGCATAGGGAAACTGTCATTCACTGTATATTGGTTGATGTAGCGGAAATCGTTAACTAAGCGCCAGTCTCCGTTCGGTTTTGGGCGGAGCAAAATTGGGGAACTGTATGGGGAGTTAGATTCTTCAATTAGATTTTGTGATAACATGTCACTTACTATCTTATCTATGATGTCATTCTTTGCATCGGAAACTGGGAAGGGCCGTTGCTGTTTTGGTTGATGGTCAGTCATGTTGATTTCGTGTTGAATTTCATCAGTGTTCCCCAACGTCGGTGAGTCCACAACAGTTGGAAATCTCTTCAGAATTTCCTCAATTTTCTTCTTCTCCCACTCCTGAAGAACTTGAAGTGCACGGATGTTGGTGGTGTTTGCGTCGAGGAGTGCGAATTGGTAAGTTTGTTTGGGAGTATCACGAAACCAAATTTCATGCAGCCAGATCCATTATTATTCCACTATTTTTGAGGAAGTCCATGCCTAACAACATGGCAAAATCACAAGTATTAAGCACAACAAATGTATGTTTGAAACTGCGTTTTGCGAACTTAAAGTTCATGATAACTCTGCCAACTGGAACGGTAGTAGTGCCGTCAACCAAAGTGATTGGGCCACGTGTCCAAGGTTTGATGTTGTTTTTGTTGTAGAGGCGTTCGTCGCTGACCACTGACACTGAAGCTCCTGTATCCACAAGGCACTTTCCCGAGTTCTCACTATTTCTAAATTTTACGGGTATAACAGGCAGGACTGCGACGTTATCCGACTTAACGGAATTTTTCATCAGGAAAGACCCCATAAATTCAGTGGTGTCTTCGGATTCAATAATGGTTTCATCAGGTGAGTCGTTGTCAGCGGTTTGCTCGTCAGAGATGTCGGTATTGACTACTGAATTGCTCCTTCTTCCATTTGCAGTCTTTTGTAGATGGTTTGTGCGTCCGCAGTTGGAGCAAGGGGTGGTTGGTCTTGCTTTTTGGGGCTGACCCATTCGATGGTCGAGGTCCGGACTGGTTTTGCCGTTTCCATTGTTGACCTTGGTTGCCGTTAAATGTTTTCCTTGCCCGTCTCTGTGTTCCCGGGATGTCTGCTCTGGTACGGTGGCTTCAATCTTTTTCGCAAATTGAATAAGTTCATACATGTCGTTGGCTTGGCAGGCCAGCAAATGTGGTCGTATTTCTTGCAACGCTCGTTCTGCAACAAAATTAATAATAGTCTTTTGATCATTCAAGTCGTGATTGCGGTGGAGTTTGAGATATTGAAGCTCCATCTCCATTGCAAACTTGGAAAATGATTCATTCTTGTTTGTCGTCGTCTTAGCAGCAGTTCTAACGCCGCAGTACGGTTCTCGTTGGTCCCAAACATTTTTAAGAAATGTTGTTTGAACTCCTCCCATGAGTTTACTTGAAGTTTAGTACGCTGCCACCATAGGTTCATCTCCTTGTCTTTTGCAAAAACACGTTGAAAGTTGGCATAGCCTTTCCGGAGGTGGTATTCCTCTCACGTAGTGTTCCAGCTCCTCAAGGAAGTGATCAGCTGTATTTAACGATGAGTTAAATGTTGGAATTGGTACGTTATTTGCACTCGGTCTGTAAATTGTTGGAGGAGATGACGGTGGAAGATAGTGGGAGGACCTTGGTGTGTTGTAAGGTGGTGTAGGTTGGTGGTCCATTTTATGTGGTATGTGGATGCCCCTGAATTCCTGTATTCAGGTGTTTGATGTTGTCCCCGTTTGTGCTCCGTGTTTGTCACGTACTGGGGAGGTGGAGCTGTGGGGTCCTGGTATATCTTTTGGGGAGAAGGCTGTGGCTGTGTGGCCATTTTTTCCAGAATTAGGTTTGTCAAGACATGAACAAAGGTCGTGTCATTCGCTGCCCATTTAGAAATTCCTCCAAATACGCGATATAGTCGTCATAATGTTCTAAATCATTGTATACTTTTGAATAGCTTTGGTATGGGACTTACGCATTTCTTCCATGTGTTGGTGAATGAAACTTTCCAAGTCAGTGAAGTTTGTTTGAACTGCGTTGAGCAGTTCTTCAGTAGACTGACGGATTCCATTTTCCAATTCGGTCATGGCTTTGTTGATATCATTTATTCTTTCTTCAAACCTTTTTTGCGTTTTTAACGAACAATATTTAAAATGCTCCATTGAAATATTTTCTCTTCTTCCAAAACATCAAATAAAACAGAAAAATTTCCACTTCAATTGTGAACTCATCCTAAATAGATACTTTGCTATTGCTATGGATCTATTAAATTGATCTTTAAAAGTCTCATTTTGAACTCTTATGCAATTAAAGTTAAAATTTTACCTAAAATCTATAAAAAAACTTGAGCAGTAAAGCCATGGTGAAACTGATGATGGCAGTGATGTTGTGAAGCGCAGTTAATTCATATGATATATCTTTCAAGTCAAAGTTAAAAATGGCTTTATTTATATCTAAATTGCATTGCAATACCAAAAATGTAAAGTTTATTTCTACACATAAAGAATGAACACTTCGCAAGGGGTTTATCTTTCTTACAGTAAATGAAAGTTTTAACGTTGCATTGCGTTTAGAAAACATCACGTATTGGAAACCTGCTAGGCAACTGTCTATGACTTTTTAAGCGTATGTAGTGCATTTGTACATAGTTTTGTAACTAGAATTGACAAGTTCACCCCCCATTTCTTCCCAATCGAACTGATAGTTTGACTTTTTGACGTTGTGTTGCATCCAAAGGAAACTATTTTTATGTTTTTCCAAGCTAATTGGATCTGTAGTTGGAACTAAACCAGCTACAGAAGTCCTTGGCACCTGTAAGGCAAATATTTGTTGGCTAAAAAGATTATCATAATTTACATTTCATTTAGTATTATTCAGACGATATTTCTGTAGTTTGTGCTCACTACTCACTCAAACGGCGTTGGCCACATTTTCATGACTTTTCTCTTCGATTGAAATCATCAGATCCACCCAATGTTTTCTCTTGTGAAACCCTTCGACAAATGCCAGTTCGCTCAACAACCGCTTCAGATGACTCCCGAGGTTTCTGTTCCCCAATAAGATATCCTCGTACAGGCATCCATTTCCTTCTCACTAGAACTGACGAATGTTTATCATCATCATAAACCCGACTCGATTGTGGTTGTTTGGTATGTGTTTTATAATGAGCCGTTTGGTAATTCCTCTTTGTAAACTTGGAAGCACAGCCAGGCCACCAACAAAGAAAAGGCTTCTCTCCAGTATGCGTCCGGTAATGGCTTAGTAAATTGCATCTCCTTGTAAAAGTCTTGGAACACCCCTCAAAATCGCAATCAAAGTTTCCACTTCGTTCAGTAGAATCCCCGGTATTACTTCGGGCTTGTGGAGACTTGTAACTGGCAATTACATTTTCAACCAACAGATTTGCTGATATTACTTTTTTTGGGGGAACTGCAGCTTCAATAGCATCTGTAAGACGTTAATTATAAGGAAAGTTAACGTAGTGTATTTAAGGACGTATTTATATATAGCATAAAAAAATTATTTTCTTCTACCATCATAATCACGTTGCCTTTTCCCAGTTCGGTCAAAAATTTCATGACCCGAGTTGCTTTGGACATGTACTTTGTAGTGACGATTTCTAGACCAACCGGATGTATATTTTCGTTCACAGCCTGGCCAATTACATTTGTACGTTTTTCGAGTGATATTTTGAATTGGATTTTCTGGGGCCATTGAAGTTAACACTGGTACTGCTGGATTCGCTAACACCTCACTGACGATGAGATCAGCTCCAATAGTGATCGGCGTATCTGCAACTGTACAGCTGTACTTTACGTTACTTGAGCTCAACAATTGCCGGTTTGATTGAAATAATTTCCCATGAGTCAGATGCGTATGAGAACGAAATCCCTCGACAGTCTTCAGTTTCCTGTTGCAATGAGCGCAGTCATATGCAAGAAGTCTTTGGTGTACTAGTTTCAAATGGGTTTCTAAATTGTCATAGTCTTTTAAAGAGACACCGCAAATTGCACAACTTATTACGACTGCTTCCCGTGGATAACTGATCAATGACCTGGAGTTTGGAGGATGAGGTTTACGACGTTTTTTCCTCCTTTGCTCTGCCCATGAAGGTGTAGATGTGGCTACGCAATTTTCTGGTTTCAAAATTGGCAACATCTTCCGCAATTGAAACGAGCCTGAGGAGTTTTCCGATGGAGGTTAGGCATGTTTGCTGAGTGTGAGAACAGATGAAAACCTTTCTTGCACACGTTACACTGGAAAGAACCTGGAATGCCGGTGACTGACTTGTGAACTCGTCGCATGTGCAGTCTAAACGCGAAAGTTGACTTGGTTTGGTAATTACATTCCGATTGGGGGCATTCAAACGGGATATTACTTTTGTGAATGGACCTCATGTGCATTGTTAACAGGACAACTGAATCAAAAACTGCGTAACAAATTTGACATTTGATAGCTGAGGTGGAAGCCTGGAGTGACCAGATTTGATGAGGATTCATTGGCATTCACAGCAAAATTTGAAATTGATTCACAATGGGCTGAATCAACCCGTCATTTTATCATCATCATAAAAGTCAAAATGAATCAGAATCGGTGGCAGAATGTCGCTGTCTTCAACTTGACTTCTCTGATAGACCTGCTTATCAATCCTCATGTACTTTTTCTTCGTTTTGTTGTGACAGTGGTTGGGAACAGCGTGTGGGTGAAGTGGAAGCGACAAATGAATGACAGCACGAAAGTCATCAACCCTTCCAATACTTGATTCGTATCGAATGGGCAAACTCAAATACTTCTTTTGTAACCATTTCACACTCATCCTCGTGGTCTCTGTTATCTTTTTCAAAATCACTTTTGGCAAGGAGGAACCCAGCTTTTTCTTGCAACCTCCAAAAAACTCCACTTCGCAACTCTTGAATATTACGAAACACTATTTCTGAACTATTCCCCTCGTTTTGAAACTGAGCTCGAAAATTCTGACACGGGAAGGAATTCTTCCTGCAGTTCTCATCGTTTCAAATAAACTCTTCACTTTCCATTCCAGCTGCAGTCTTGAATTCTCAAATTGAACAAACAGATCACAAAGATTCTTTCCCAACTTGTAGCAGATATCACAGCTCAACAACTCACTCTTAATGAGGTCACCCTGTAGATTGAAATTAATATTGAGATAACGTGATAGAATCTGAAGCACTTTATGTGTCTCATTTCCTCCGTGATTTGTACCAAGGGAGGATGCCGGTCTATAGCAAAAAATGCAAAATGTGTTTCTTCTTCTCTCGTCCATTTGAACACTGAAAAAAGGAAGTCAATTCTATTTAATTTGTTAATGAATTTAAGTAACTATAATGGAGACTAGAACACGAACGTAGCTGGCAATAACAATAGTCTTCTGTTCAGAATAATATCAGTGTGCAGCGTAATGCCATGACAGCTTTTCACTCGAGTAAAATTTGTTATGTAAGCCAGCACAATTCATTATGTGGTTAATAGGCTTCCTCTATTCCAGACATCATCATGATTATGAGCATGACGAAGAGCTTGCTATATGAAGGTATGCCTAATTTTAATCTTTCGTAGCCTTCAATACTCAAGGCCTTTTTTTTCTGCTTCTTGCAAGGAATCTACAGGTTGTTGAGCTACACGAGCTCAATGCCGGCTGGGTTGCTGTTTTCAGCTCAAAATGCAACATACAAAGGAGCATCAAACAAGTAGGGAAAATCGCAAAAAAAACTGTATTTACCATCATCACAAGAGTTGAGGTTGGGTATTTCTTTTAACATCAAAAGTTGAATTCAACTAAAACGATTGAATATTGAATTAAGTGATTAACTAGAAAAACAATTCAGCAGATGATGTAGTGGTGATTTTTTCTGGCTGGAGTTTAGGACGTGTGATTTGTGGATGGATTTTTCAGTTTCGACTCAAATTTGACATTTAAAATGACATTGCTTGCATATCATGAGAGGTTTAAAATAATACAAAATTCAAACGTTGACCAGTTTTTTATTTACAGTGTATGTACGTCAACAATTTTTCTGTAAAACTATTGAATTATTTAACAATGCTTTCCAATGTCGTATTTTTCAACATAAATTCAGCCCCTTTATAATTAAATTGATTTCGATTTTGTTATTTCGGCATTCTGCTCTCATCCGAGCTGTGACTTTTTTGTTCACAATGCAATATACAATGAAAAATAACGTCAGAAGTTAGCTAAATTAATGATTTTGTTATAGAACATGACAAAGAGCCTACACACAATAATGTACCACATCGTATTGATTTTTTTGAATAACTGGGAAGAAAGTACTATTGATCTGGCTTCTTTTTCCTCTGAAATAATTTGATATTCACAATCAACCCGTACCATAGTCACTCATATCATTATCGTCTGATTGTGAATATATCTTGTCAACCAGTGTAAAGTCTGCGTGACAAAAAATATTTGAGAAATTCATCTTCTATTTGAAACCGATTGTCATATTACTCCATTCAATGCCATTGCTAATTTCACAGGTTATCCATGTAGAGGTTAAATTTTTTTAAAAGGTCAAAAACTGACAATCGGGGCAATATAGGAAACGGTTCCAAAACTTGATAGATATCAGCTTCGGTTAAGTTTGGTAGAGGGATATGAATATATTTATTTATATATTTATTTTGTGTCAATTTGACGATGGGAAAGCTTAAAAAAGCCATCTGAGATAAAGGAATGACGCCCACAATTTCCACGACCCCAAACACGGAAATTATAGGAAAATGAAGTAATATCTTTCTATTTCGGAACAGACTTTAATTTTTGACGTTGTATTTAGCTTCGAAATCATAATTTTGTACAACCAGGTTATAACTGTCTACTATTTGAAAGCGTTTCAGTGTTTGGATATATTTATATATAACAGTTTTGTTCACAGCATTTCTAAGTGAATTTCACACTACTGTTTACTTTTTGGCGAAGCTCAGTTGTGTTGCCTCCAAGTGTACAGTTTTATCCTTCCAAACTAATTTAAATCACCCTTGTGATGCATGGTTCGTTGCTGGTGTAATAAGTGAGTGGAACTGAACCGGCTAATGAAGAATCTGTAAAGCAGACGATTTCTAAAGCCATTAAAACTATCATTATGTACATTTGATTTAATATTATGTAAAATTAAATTTCTCTAATGTCAACTCACTTCTCAAAACTGCGTCTGAAGCATCTTACGACGTTCTCTCGATTGACATCATCACTTCCACCCGATTTTCTCTTGTGAAACCTTTCTACGAACGCCAATTCGCTCAAACAACTTCATCAAATGACTGCTGAGCCTTTTGTATTTCATTATGATTTCCACGTCCAGGCATCCATTTCCGTCTCACTTTGACTTGAACTGTGGATGCTTTAACAACTTTACCTGGGGGTTGCTGTTTCGTGTGTGTATCATAATGCCCTTTTCTGTTTTCACTTTTCGCCAAATTGGAAGTACACCCAGGCCACCAACACAAATAAGGCTTCTCTCCTGTATGCGTTCCGGTAATGCCTTTGTAAATTGTGTCGCCTCGTGAAACTCCTAGAGCATCCTTCAAAGTCGCAACGACGCTTTCCTTTCTTTGAATATAAACGCTAGTGTGCTTTGGACTTGGGGACTTGTAGTTGGACGTAGGATTTTCAATCAACCGGTTTGCTTTTTTGCTTCCTTTGGGCGACAAA
>LJIJ01005400.1:0-11914 GCA_001718145.1 Orchesella cincta
CTTGTTGAAGGCATGCTCATAAAGAAAGAAACGGACCGCGATTTTACAGCTAGTTACGCACACGTTAGAAACGTATATCGTAAATGTAAAATAACTTTTCGTATAAATGGTAAATGTATGAGCTGGATAAAACATACTGCGCTTACTGAACTCCAACGTAAGCATGGAATACCATCATTGCAAAACCAACTTGCTCGAATATTAGTAACGCAGTTCGTGTACATAATATTTTTACCTCTCTAACCTACATTTTTCCTTCATGGGGCCAAGCTTCGTTTGTTTTGTGATATGATTTCCAATGTACGTGGGTTGACTTTTTATTTTCCTTGATTTACTTAAGTACGCAGGGTGAATTTGTAACCCACAAATAGAGAGTGGGAGACAAAATCTACGTTCAATTTTCATTCTATAACAAATCTTAATCTGCCGTTTCATGTGTAATATAAATAAATGATATAATATAGAACTGGCGCATACCTTTTACATGCATATTCATCATGCACAATTTTACGTGTGGCTTCTCCAAAAATTTATGCTTTTGCAGTAGTCCAAGGAAACAAGTTGGAAGAGTTACTCGATGCAATGTTCAATACACCGGCGGATTTTGGATCTATACCGAAATGTTTTGGCAACTTTCATGTCATGAATAATATATAATGAAACTTACATTTTATAAGTGTGATAAGGTTGTGCCAAGTCATCTCTACTCTAAATAAGAGTACAGTATGATAAACAAGCCCATCCGAACTATATATTATGCATGTACTTATGTATTTTTTTCTTCACCTACATCTCAGCAAAATAAAATCTTGAAGTGTACACTGGCATTCACAAACACGAAATAGATTGTTTAAAGTTTGAGAACAGTGCACCCATTTTTTTCATACACATTATGTGTACAATATTTATTCGTAAAATCAAACGTCTTCCATAAGGAACAACAATGCTTTAGCTATGCTATTATCAGTGCATGACTGAGTGTATCTTTCAAAGTTAACTCCGTACTGCAATTTTGTGTGGGGTTTTGAATATTTTAGCAAAGAAATGCAGTGTAGCATTTTACATGCCACAATATATGAAGCTTTTTGCCTGAACAGTGACAACTTTTTAAAAGATGCTTGTTGGTAGCGTTAAAAAACTGAAACAAGTTCAGGAGAAAGTAACTGAGACTGGAGGGAAACTAGAAACGGAATTATTTCGAATTTTTGTATATTGTCTTTGTCGACGACAGACCTTGATATTTAGGATACAATTAAATTTCATACAATTGCTCTTAAAACACGAGAAGTACTTAGAGGAACCTATGTGTAAATGGAATTAAATATTTGCTTATAATTTTACGTTAGACCTTTGAGTTTACAATATCCGAACTGGACAACGAGGTGTATTTTCTCTACGGATGAATGTGAGATCAGAAATAGATTTAAACTCAGTATTTCCTTCATTGTCAGGCCAAATATTTTTAAACCCACACACGGAAGAGCTTTCAAATTTCAAATAGATTGATTGAACAAGACCATCATTTGCGCTTTGTGTCTCATATAAACTTCCAATTCTTCACCAGCTTTAAATTCCCTTAGAAGGATGACTGAATGACTGCAAATTTTCCACAGTAGTACTTTCCAATTCTTCTCTAGTCTCCAATTCTCCAAGAGGAATTGTATGGCTTCCATAGGAATCTTTGACTCTCTGAATCGTGTTACGCTACGTCACATGCACAAGTATATTTGTACTTACATTTTTGATTGAATTGTCACTGCCTTTTGTACAATATGCAGTTGATATTGATATGCATTCAATTCCAAGTTTGAAGTTGGGGTTTTGAACATCCAGAAAATTCGGGTGGCTCATAGCGCAGTATAAATATCAACTGCGGTTCACCATCCCCCAAAACGACTCTCAATTCAATTTCCTAATGGAATTGAGTAAAATTTTTATTAAAAGTTGAAGCATTTTTTAAAGCACAAAAATCCAAGAGGAACGAAATGGCATCTCTGGAAATCATCTTAGTAAATTTCGCTCGAGCAAGCCGGATGGTGTTTAAAGTCAAACTGTCTTAATTTTTGTAAACATAAATAAGCTTTCTTTGCATTTATTACTCAAAATCAAGGAGTGTTTTTGAGTTTGCACGAGTATGTCACACGCCATCCTAATCAGTAGCAAGAACATAAAAATCTAGCTGGCAAGAAACAAACTTGTTTCTTGTTCTGCGAAACTGAACACTTTATTGATTATAGAATCAATGAAACGCACATATATAAAAAGACTTAATCATGTGCAAGTCGATTTAATTTTAGGGTGATCATGCGAAAATGTTGTTGCATGTCTCTGTTAACTTTAGCATTCTTGTTTTATTTAGGCCACATGATCGTTGCACGAATGCCACGGAGAATTGCATTTCTGTTTCTTGCTTCAAATACCTCGTCAGTTCAGCGCTGTTTGGAAATCACTAATCTAACAAAACTTTTGGGGATTGGAAATGGAGTTTAAAATATTTCTTTATACAGTCGAGCAGCTTAGATCTAGTTTTTGCGGCAAATTATTCCCCATAGTTTTTTGAGTAATTAATTTAAAGCATGAACACTCACGGTTTTATTTTGGAATAAGTTTTAGTTAACGTAGGCGTGGAGTAAAATAAGGAGGTGCGGTGAATTGGAAAATTGTTCTTGCGTATTCGCCCACGACCCACCACTTGCCATTGATAAATTCATACATTTTGGTCTTATCTATCTTTGTACAGTCAATTTGACCTGTTCTAATAGCATATAATTTATTCTGCTAACAAAACTCACTCTGGCGTCTTGCTAACAATCTCTGTATTTTGCACCAATGGGAAGTTCTCTTATCGGATAATTTTGAGATCAATAGTAGATTTGCAATTTATTATTTCCTTGTTATCGGGCCACATCTGCGATTGCTTTAAACAATTTATCAGTTTTACCGTAGATTCTCGTCACATTCATGACATCCCATATTAAAGGTGGATTTTTTTAATACTATTTACGATGCCGTCTAAAACCTTTTGTAATACCGAAATTCTACTTTTATAGGAAATAGGTACGGTGTCGGTCAACGTCGAGTTTTACATGAAACTATTCTAAAATAGTATTAAACAGGAAATCCAGCCTTTTAAATGGGATGTCAGAATGTGACGATTAGTATCTATCCGGTATCAAAACTGAGATAAAATTCTTGTTTTAAAGCAATCGCAGATGGGGCCCGATAAACAAGGAAATAATAAATTGCAAATCTACTATTGAATCTCAAAAATTATCCGATAGAGAATTCCCATTGGTGCAAAATACAGAGATTGTTAGCAAGACCCAGTAGTGAGTTTTGTTAGCAGAATAAATTATATGCTATTAGAACAGGTCCAAATTGACTGTACGAAAGATAGATAGACCAAAATGTATGAATTTATCAATGGCAAGTGTGGGTCGTGGGCGAATACGCAAAGAACAATTTTCCAATCACCACCTCCTTAGTTTTACTCCACGCCTACGTTAACTAAAACTTATTCCAAAATAAAACCGTGAGTGTTCATGCTTTAAATTAATTACTCAAAAACTATGGGGAATAATTTGCCGCAAAAACTAGATCTAAGCTGCTCGACTTGTATAAAGAATATTTAAACTCCAGTTTCCAATCCCCAAAAATTTTGTTAGATTATAGTGATTTCCAAACAGCGCTGAACTTGACGAGGTATTTGGAACAAGAAACAGAATGCAATTATCCGTGGCATTCGTGGCAACGATCATGTGCCTAAATAAAACAAGAATGCTAAAGTTAACAGAGACATGCAACAACATTTTCGCATGATCACCCTAAAATTAAATCGACTTGCACATGATTAAGTCTTTTTTATATATGTGCGTTTCATTTGATTCTATAATCAATAAATGTTCAGTTTCGCAGCAAGAAAACAAGTTTGTTTCTTGCCACTATGATTTTTATTGTTCTTGCTACTGATTAGGATGGCGTGTGAACATACCTCGTGCAAACTCAAAAACACTCCCTTGATTTTGAGTAATAAATGCAAAGAAAGCTTATTTATGTTTACAAAAATTAAGACAGTTTGACTTTAAACACCATCCGGCTTGCTCGAGCGAAATTTACTAAGATGATTTCCAGAGATGCCATTTCGTTCCTCTTGGATTTTTGTGCTTTTAAAAAATGCTTCAACTTTTAATAAAAATTTTACTCAATTCCATTAGGAAATTGAATTGAGAGAGTCGTTTTGGGGGATGGTGAACCGGCAGTTGATATTTATACTGCGCTATGAGCCACCCGAATTTTTCTGGATGTTCAAAAACCCCAACTTCAACTTGAATTGAATGCATATCAATATCAACCTGCATATTGTACAAAAGGCAGTGACAATTCAATCAAAAATGTAAGTACAAATATACTTGTGCATGTGACGTAGCGTAACACGATTCAGGAGGTCAAAGATTCCTATGGAAGCCATGACAATTCCTCTTGGAGAATTGGGAGACTAGTAGAAGAATTGGAAAGTACTACTGTGGAAAAATTTGCAGTTCATTCAGTCATCCTTCTAAGGGAATTTAAAGCTGGTGAAGAATGGAAGTTTATATGAGACACAAAGCGCAAATGATGGTCTTGTTCAATCAATCTATTTGAAATTTGGAAAGCTCTTCCGTGTGTGGGTTTAAAAATATTTGGCCTGACAATAAGGAAATACTGAGTTTAAAATCTATTTCTGATCTCACATTCATCCGTAGAGAAAATACACCTCGTTGTCCAGTTCGGATATTGTAAACTCAAAGTCAACGTAAAATTTATAAGCAAATATTTAATTCCATTTACACATAGGTTCCTCTTAAGTACTTCTCGTGTTTTTAAGAGCAATGTATGAATTTTAATTGTAGTCCTAAATATCAAGGGTCTGTCGTCGACAAAGACAAATACAAAAATTCGAATAATTCCGTTTCTAGTTTCCCTCCCAGTCTCAGTTACTTTCTCCTGAACTTGTTTCAGTTTTTTAACGCTACCAACAAGCATCTTTTAAAAAGTTGTCACTGTTCAGGCAAAAAGCTTCATATATTGTGGCATGTAAAATGCTACACTGCATTTCTTTGCTAAAATATTCAAAACCCACACAAAATTGCAGTACGGAGTTAACTTTGAAAGATACACTCAGTCATGCACTGATCATAGCATAGCTAAAGCATTGTTGTTCCTTATGGAAGACGTTTTGATTTTACGAATAAATATTGTACACATAATGTGTATGAAAAAAATGGGGTGCTACCTGTTCTCAAACTTTAAACAATCTATTTCGTGTTTGTGAATCCAGTGTACACTTCAAGATTTTATTTTGCTGAGATGTAGGTGAAGAAAAAAATACATAAGTACATGCATAATATTAGTTCGGATGGGCTTGTTTATCATACTGTACTCTTATTTAGAGTAGAGATGACTTGGGCAAACCTTATCACACTTATAAAATGTAAGTTTCATTATATATTATTCATGACATGAAAGTTGCAAAACATTTCGGTATAGATCCAAAATCCAGCCGGTGTATTGAACATTGCATCGAGTAACTCTTCCAACTTGTTTCCTTGGACTTACTGCAAAAGCATAAATTTTGGAGAAGCCACACGTAAAATTGTGCATGATGAATATGCATGTAAAAGGTATGCGCCAGTTCTATATTATATCATTTATTTATATTACACATGAAACGGCAGATTAAGATTTGTTATAGAATGAAAATTGAACGTAGATTTTGTCTCCCACTCTCTATTGTGGGTTACAAATTCACCCTGCGTACTTAAGTAAATCAAGGAAAATAAAAAGTCAACCACGTACATTGGAAATCATATCAAAACAAAACGAAGCTTGGCCCATGAAGGAAAAATGTAGGTTAGAGAGGTAAAAATATGTGAACTGCGTTACTAATATTTCGAGCAAGTTGGTTTTGCAATGATGGTATTCCATGCTTACGTTGGAGTTTCAGTAAGCGCAGTATGTTTTATCCAGCTCATACATTTACCATTTATACGAAAAGTTATTTTACATTTACGATATACGTTTCTGTAAGCTGTAAAATCGCTCGTTTCTTTCTTTATGATGGCATGCTTCAACAAGGGACAGAATTGGATTTCGTACGCAAGCATTGCAGCTTGCTGTTAATCTTATATATCTGTATTTCTTACAACTCGGCAATGAGAGTAAGATGCAGTGGAGGAGGCGAGCATTGATGAGAAGAAACGCTAAAACGTTTTCTTCAAAGCCAAATCTTGAATGGGGCAACGCCTTCTCAGCGTTTGTGCCCTGTAGCTGCAAAACCACGCTATTTCTGCTTGTGATTTAATGCGAGGATCATTCTTCTGGAAGAATCTACAGCAGAAAAGCGAGGTTATGCTCTTGGCAAAGCATCCCAGCGTCATTTGAATTCGGGACGGTGTGGTGAGTAGACCTATATTCGCACCGTCCCATGCAAATGTTGTTGAAAGTTTCGTGTGTCTGAAAGTGACTTAAAATCCGCATTGTAAGAAAATTGAGCCTTATAAATCTGCAAAGACATGATTATTTTGTAACAACAATTGCAGAAACACTGGGAAACTAACTAAAACCACAACCCATAAAGTGAAAATAAATTACGGAAAAGCTTGATTAGTAAGCTGCTGGAAACAATTGTGTTGTGGTTTGGCCTTGCCAGTTTAAACTTTTTCAGTTTTAGAAGTAATGAAGTATCCTCAAAACTATAATAACCGTGAAAATGTGACATATTACCAGAGGAAAACTAATCAGGTAATATTTTCCTTTAATATTATATAATTATCATGCGGTATATTATTGTATTCTTTATAGCGCGATAACCGACACATATGTATTGATTCAAAGATTATCTTTGTAGCATGTAAAGCTGATATTAGAATTTGTTTCATCTGGAATTAATTTTCCCTTTTTAAATTTATCCACGACGAGGAATATTTGCATATAGCAACATTGTATGTCAACACATGAATCACACCAAAATTCTCAAATAATCGTTGAATTTCATTCTGCAAGCTCGAACCATATTAGGTTTTTTGTTGAGTCTAAATAACTGAATTCATTCATATAAATAGTAGAAAAAAGAATATGATACAGATGAAACAGAAAATGTGGAATGAGAAGGCATTTGGTCTTTACCAGTTTTCGTACAACTCCTTTCGTAATGCATTTTGAATTGAGTGTAGAAGTAGTCAGTCGGGATTGCAGTTTCGTTTTTGGATTTTTGTCTAGTTTATTGTATTTGTGCCGACATGATACGGTTGAATGCAGTTCGATTCCGTTGTAGTAGATTGAATGCAGGTAATAGTCTGCTGCGGTTTGGTGCAGTCTGCATTTTTAGCAGGTCACCTCCATATACTTAATTTAAGTGCATTCCCTCACATTCATTGCCGAATTGCATCATAGTTGTGTATATGGTTGAAAAACTGAAGGCTCTCAATACAAAACAAATAAACAAATTTCAGACTTTGCATCGTCGTTGTTTGCCATCATCCCACATTGAGAAACAGCGTTTATAGGAGGCAGGCAAATGATTATGTGAAGGAATGAATAGACATTTGGTTTTTAAGTTGAACTCCGCTCTGAAACGTACATTAGCCAGCAGCAATACTTGTTTAGTACAGCATGTCTGGGTGCTTGCGTCATATTTTGCCTTTTCAGTATTTGGTTGAGAAGTTGAAAGTGAAATTAGCTGCATGCTAACGTAACTAGAATGGCACTCCTCAAAAATATCGGTATCGTTTCTATTTTAGTAACTATTTATGACTGGTGAAAAATTGTAGAATATGCGCAGCAGCTTTAACACTCCCAATGCAATGCTTAAAAATGTTTACGGGTTGTTTTTAATATTCGATTATCTTACATAATATGTAAATTTGCTAATATTCGTACTTGTCTTGTTTTCATTTAATTCAGATGCCCGTTCAAAAAATGCAGCAAACGAGTACCGGATATAAAACATGATGGATGCGAGCAGTATGTTGTTGCAAATTACCATGCATGCCAAGTATATTTCGGTGAGAAGGAGTCCAGACCTAAACATAGGAACATTTACTGTAAAAAATCAACACGGTTAAGAAGTAGGATATTGGTAAGCTTTTGCTATTGAGACTGCATTTTCCATTTTCATTGTAAAAGTGCTATTTTCCCAAAGTTTATAAATGTCTCTGCCTTTCTTTCTTCTATTAACATAAATAGCAATAATCTTTGCGACCAAAATTTTATTTGAATCAAAATTTAACTCACGAATTTCAAATATTTTTGTAATTTTTGTAGTTGCCGAATTCTCCCAACGTGTATATAATATCTGAAACTGGGCCCAAACGTGAACTAATTATCCATTGGAATAAGACTAAAAGGTATTAAATAATATTTATGGGGATGGGGAATGTCAAATGACATTTTAGTTATAGTTTCTGGTTATTTTCTCTAGTGTCATCATGACTAAATGCTTTTTATTTACTTACCTTTCATGTTGACTAAAGCCAAAATATTGATGTGAACTTAAGGTTTAAACTATTCTTTTTTTGGTTTTCAGTTTTCTGTAACATCTGCCTAAACAAAAACATCATGATGAAGCCAATAAAAAACTTAATGATGAAGCCAGTCATCCGGTTAGGTATGTCAAGTTGTTTCATAGCTTTCTGCGTTTGTCATCTTCTTGCATGAATAAATGTGACAATTAATTGAGCAATTTAATATTTTCCCATCATGTTTACAACTCAGTAGCAAGAAATCGCTTTAGACTTGTCATGAAACTTTACTGAGAACAGACGATAGTAACATCATTACATTTTGCTTGGTGAGCACGAACGTGCAGCTCATTTTGCAAAAGGGATTAATATCCCTATACAGCATGGGTTTCAACCGCTCATTCAAATTTTGTGGTACGACAAACGATAGC
Organism: Orchesella cincta; assembly: GCA_001718145.1. Lineage (NCBI taxonomy): Eukaryota > Metazoa > Arthropoda > Collembola > Entomobryomorpha > Orchesellidae > Orchesella > Orchesella cincta. The sequence continues at coordinate 8,930 of LJIJ01005400.1, forward strand.
AACTATCCAGAAACGCTGTAATAATTCTGAATTGCATAATATTTCTTGCATTTGTTTTACTGAAGCATATTCCCCAATTTAATTTTTTGCTTGACTCCCAAGCTTTTGTTTGTAAAATATTTGAAGAAGCAGTTTTGTCTTAGAATTTGATAACCTTTTCACGGCAAAGGTTTGACAAAACTAAAAAACTTCTTTGTAAGATAGGATGTTTTGTATATTTTATAAACAGTTGACCTGTGCTGTATATTGTAACTCACTCATTTCATAGCTCATTCAAGCATGTCTGGTTTCTACAGATTTCACTGGATCTGCAGCAAGTTGAAAAGTATGGAATTTCCAAAACCTCATCCCCTACAGCTTTCAACCGTCATCACAAATTTTCGACTCGGCACATCTTCCCAAAGACGACTTTGACACTTTCTTGTTATAACTGGAGGGAAGGTTAATTACTGCAACAAGGTATTTAATTTGAATTGGAAGTCGGAAATTTAAAAATTAGTTAGAAAATTAGAATCAGCCACTTAAGATTTCTCATTGATAAGAAAGCAAATCATGCAAATTATTTACATTGATTATTTCGTTCCTATCATTCTGCCTGTTGACTGAAACTCATTCTGACGTACTACATAATTTAATTAAGTTGATAAATTTACAAGTTATATTTATAGGTTATTTTAGTTAAGGAATACATATTTTTAACCATAATGTTGCTTTTTACACTAACATTTAAGTTGTAGCAAGCAATTCATGTGATTACTGAATCACAGGTTTTATTTTGTATAGTCAAGTACATAAAACTGCTAGTGACATCGGTATCATGCCTACTCCTGCCCAATAACAATATTGAAAGTAAATCATGACCGTACATTGTATGTCTGAGCACAACGTTTTTGCTTGAACTAATAGTTCTGACGTTTTGATATTTGCAAAAGAACGTCCATTGAAAAAAGATGTTTGCGACATATAGTTTGTAATTTTAGATACATCGATATGCTGGTTTCAATAACTGCATTTAAGTACCTATAAAATATTTTGTAATTAGCTAACATTTTAATACGAAACCTCCCATGGTTAATGGATTACTTTCTTTAATGAGAAATTCATACAAAAAAACCAAGCTGGGTTTAACAAGCTTAATGCTGCTCAATTTATTCTATTAAAGTAATCGATAAGCATCTTATTTACAGTCGCAGGTCTATACTTAAGCAGGTCTAACTCAACCTATCCATATCCACCTAAGCGAATACAACATTTTTAATGTAAAAGAATGCTCTGACACATACGAATTTTTATTGCATCGGTTAGTTTCGATCTTTGAAAGGAAAATAACTGCAACCGGTCCTTTTTGTGAAGTATTAGGAACTACAGAATTAGAAATTTGGAGATGTTCCTAAAAAGACACTTTGTTATCCGCATTTGGTTTTTGGGATGGCGAGTCAGCTACACAGATGGAAACGATAGAACTTGTTGCCTTATTACAGCAACCCGAAATTATTCAGCTTCTAGAAGCAGCCACTATGGAAGAATTTGGTCGGCGCTTCCATTTATTTTAATCTCATTCTGAGCTTAAGGTTGTAATCATGAGTTGACCCGTACGAGTATGGTTTCGTAGGTTATAGTTCTGAAGTTTAACTGCGCTGCTTGTTTAGATTTACGGAGATTTTAGGTATGTAGAAAGTAGTAGTCAATGCCAAGGAATCCAAATTAGTTTCCGCATTGTTTAATCGAGTAAAAAAAGTATCTGGAACAAAATCAAATCGAACCCAAAAAGAACCGAGTTTTCAAAATATCAAAATAAAGAAATTCGACTTTAAGAAATCGAATTAAGTAGAACCGATTTACAATGTAAATGTAATACAATGTAATCGAAACGAACTAATAGATAAACATGCTGTTGAAGCTGCTGTAGAAGAATTTAGTTCAATCTTGTGTAAATTTACCAACTCACAATAAGACAACATTGTTGAAAAACTGAATTAAACATCTTGCATCATTCTCAACGTTTGAATCGTTTAGCTGCTGATTCGTTCATTGAATTTGCAAGGCTTCCAACCTTCTTCTTTTCTCCAGAAGACCTTAATTTCATTCCAACATCCAGTTCACCAGTTTTTGTTCACGCCCGTTTGAGCCGATTTCTGGATCTTTCTGCCTCTACCACGGGTCCATATTGATTGTCTCGTTGGATGAGTCTTGTATAGGTGAAGGAATTCCATCCGCCAGAAATATCATCGTTGACTGTCTTGAAAGGCCGGCTCGGCAGTACAACACTGAGAACACGAGTCTCGCTCCAAACTCTCAACTCAGGACAATGCGCATGTACAAGCGCAAAAGCCAAGATATCTTTGGAGGAGATGTGTTCCTCCAGTGTTTACTGGAGCTTCAAGAGTAATATATAGGTTTCCGACTTAATCGAATATTAAACGTATCTAAGGCAAATCGAATCAAACCAAGCATAGAACCGATCGAGTATCGAGTCAACCACATTCAACTTTAAAGAAACGAATCAAGTAGAGACGATTTACAATGTAAATGAAATACAATGTAGTCGAAACAAATCGAAAAATTAAACAAGATAGAAAAGAACGACTACCAGTTCAATTTTAATCTAAAAAAACAATCGAAAGAAATACAGGGAAAAATTTAGATCTTTTTCTCGATACGTTTGACCGCTTTTCAGTTTTTACTCAGACTTGCTTTGATTCATATTAAATTTCGGTAATTTAATTTACTCGTTGAGATATTTTTTTGCTTCAGATCTAAATTACAATGTAAATTTTGATGGGAAATATTTTTCTGATTAGTAAACTGTGATTCGATTGGAGTATTAGTTTCCCTTAAAACGCTTTATTTCCTAGCTTTTGTCGAAGGACAGCAGACCACACACGGCCATTCCAGTGTAGATATAATATTGCATTTGCATTTGTAAATTTATTAATCTGTAGTAACATAAAACGTTGCCAATTACTCACCTTATGTAATGCAAGG
>LJIJ01005401.1:0-11908 GCA_001718145.1 Orchesella cincta
GCTCTGTCAAACACCAGCCTGTGTGACCGATTGGCCAAGAAACGAATGCATTAACAACGGAGGACGGGGTGAATTTTGCAATTTGATTGATAAGACAAGTAGGCAGTTGATGATCGGAAGTTTAAAGTGAGTAACGGCGAGGCTTAATTGTATAAACTCAGCTTTACCTGCTGCTAATTTGCAATGGATGACGGTGTTTAAAGGTAATTTAATAGTAATTGTGTTTGGTTTATTCTTTTAGTTACAACATTTGATGTTGGTTTATCTAACCCGGCTTAATTAATGAAATTGTGTTCCTTTTATTGTCTGAGGACTTTCAGGAATCAAATGAGAAGATTGAGAGTAAATATCAGATAGAATGCAATGACAAGCAGCAATAATAATAAGTTTACAGCTGTCTGGAAAAGGTTTTGGGAAAAGTTTAAAATCTAGGATTGAAGAGTGAAATTCATCAGAAAACATTATCTGTAAACTACGTAAACTTCGATGGTTTAAATGAAGACTATGGCTATGGCCGCAACGGACGTGACGTTATTTTGTCCACATTTGTCCTTCAAAGTTGCGCATACTCGTAATGGCGATTCTCATCGAGGTGGAAGTGAGAGAAAGAACTGTATAGTGGATCAAGACGATTTAGATGGAAATAAGAGCAATGTGAATAGTGAGGGTGATGAGCGAACGTCAGAAAGTTCTGAAAATGTGGATAGAGTATGTAACGAAGAAGCAGCTGCCGAGAGTCATATATCTTGTCATGATTGTAATGAGTTAGGCGTCAATATTCCTCCCCGATCCCCGTACCACCTGTGGAGATGCCTGGAGCCCAAGTGTAAACTGTTACTTTGTGGGAAACAGCTAGCCGATCACTCTCAGTCTCACTGCCAGGTTAGTTAGCTAGAGCTAGCAGTAATTTTATTTTACAGAGTTTTGCAGAACTATACGTCAATTTCTGATCATGTTTGTTAACTTGAAGGACTACCCCACTCATGTGTTGCAAGAAAATGCTGCCAGTAAACGCATCTGGTGCAATGATTGTAACCATGAAGTATTCCCTGATCATCGTAATAGAAGAACTGCTCCTGGTATTTGGACTCCAGGATATCGCATAGAAGAGGAAATACCACGGGGGTTGTATAATATCGGAAATACATGTTTCATGAATGCAGCTTTACAGTGCATGCTAGCTGTTACCCCCTTAACTTCATATATGTTGGGCCAGTGTAGCAATCTGCAAGGTAAGATTTTTAAACTATTGAAGTAAGATTGAATAACGTAAATGACATGAAAACTAACTCATTTACTTTAATTACTTCCCTCAATGAAACGTGGTTTAGGTAAACACGTTGCTTTGAGTTATTTATGGCTGCTGTCCGAAATGTGGTGTGATGACCCTTACAAGTACCAAAAAGGCGTAATGCCATCCAGACTTCTTCATTCCGTCCGAGCCACACATCCGATTTTCCGAGGGTTCCAACAGCACGATACACAGGAGTTTTTAAGGTTATTTATGGACACTCTGGCTGACGAAACTAGGGTTCCGCACTTTATATTTGATGACACAGAAGAAACGAAAGGAGATGTGCGGGATTCAGAAGATGGTAAGTAAAACGTTTTGTTATAAAAATGTCTTTTTTAGTCTTGTTTATTCACAATGTTCAAAATTATTAGGTGGTTCTTCAGATTCTGAGACTGAGTCGTTCGAAACTTGCGATTCCGGAAATGCGTCTGAAGAAACAATGTCGACTGACGTACAAAATGGGGACGGTGGTTCTGCATCAAATAATCCTCTTAAAGATGTGAAAGTTGTGTTGAAATCAATCGTTTCGGAGATATTTGATGGACAAATTGAATCTTCTGCTCAGTGTTTGTCATGCAAGCAGTAAGTAGTTGTAAAAATTATTTGAATCTGTGATTTTTTTCTTTCCGCGTGTATACTGGATTAATGGATTGAAATGATATAATGAAATGATACGATGACTCTGGATGATGACATGAATTTATGTTAACATTTAGAGTTTCGTCACGCATAGAAGTATTTCAAGACTTAAGCTTGCCAATCCCGACTAGAGAGGAGCTTATTGCAATTAAGAAATATGAAAAATTTGAGCAAGATGAGTTCCGAAGATCTGTTGGTTGGTTTGAATGGATATGGGATTGGATGAAAAGCTTTATGTGGGGTCCAGCCCCAACTTTGGAAGACTGTTTTGCTGCATTTTTTTCATCAGACGAACTGAAAGGTTTGTATAGTGTAAAGTGTAGTTTATTGGTTGTTGATGGTACTTCTTAATCCCTATAGCTCTCCATTCTGACTTGATTTTTTAAATTGTAGGCAAAAATATGTATTCCTGCGAAAAGTGCAAAAAATTGAGAAACGGTGTCAAAAGATGTTCCTTGTATGGCTTGCCTGAAGTTTTGTGTGTTCACCTGAAAAGGTTTCGAATGTATGAATACAGCGGGGGGATGGGATTTTCGGGGAAATTAAGCCAGTATGTTCAGTTCCCGATGGATTCCTTGGATCTACACCCGTTTCTCAATAAAGGTATGGCATTATATACACAATGAGCTATTACTATTCTTAGCACACCAAAAATATACAGAGCTAAAGTGAGTTATTTTGATTTTAATAAAACAGATTGTGCCAGTGAAGTGACCACTTACCGATTGCTTGGCATTATTTGTCATATCGGATCGTTCTTAGGTGGGCATTATATATCTTACGTTCGTCGAGGCGAGCAATGGTACCTGTGTGACGACGCACGAGTCGTTCCAGTTTCAGCCGAAACAGTTTCACAATCTGAAGCATATGTCCTTTTTTATCAGTACGTTAAAAAAACATTATATATAACAGGGGTACAATGAGTGGATGTTTTATTCATTAATATTTACAATTATTGCTTTTTTACGCAGAAAATACGCGGAAGAAGATGACGATACGAAACAGGCAGTTCTTGGAACATGGTCACAGTGTGAAACCAACCCTGCGAAAGGTGCTGGTGGCGATGGAAAGTTTCACATTTTGTCCAGAAAATGGCTTACTCAATTTTTTTGGAGTGAAGAAGTTGGTCCTATTGATAATTCTGACGTAATCTGCCCGCATGGATTCATAATTCCATATGAGTATGCTCACTACGGTGCCACCTGGGTACCTCAACCTGTGTGGCAAAGTTTGATGGACAGGTAAAATCGAGTTCTCTATCAACGCAATTTGTTTTGTTGTAATCCGGAATTTTATCAAAACAAACTTTACTTTTAAAAGGTATGGTGGAGGTCCTTCATTGGCGTATACTGAAGAATGTGTAGTATGTGCAGCAGCGTGGAGAAAACATTTAAAAGCAACTTCTAAATCCTCTGCATCGTTGGATAGTTCAAGTAAATAGTCTTACAAACAAAGCCAGTTAGTTTATTTCGGATATTGTACAAACCAAAAACTAAGCAATGTGAATTGAATATGATTAATTCTTATTACGTATTGTAGGCGAAAGGGATTGACGAGTCAAGCATTGTTATACTTTCCTTCTGCCATCCGTACCATCAATATATTCGTGTACATCCAATTCGGTCGTTTCTTCTTAGACGGGATAATAATTATTGTAATTCTTTTACTTACTTTACTCACCTATCTGTAGTAATGTGCATCACAATTGCGACTTAATTTATCTCAGGATACATAACATGTACTATTATCACTCAACCCACGATACCCATTTTGTAAATCTCGGTTCATAGTTAGCGGTTAGTGACTTTGATAATAACAGCTCGTGTAGTCGTTATGATATTCCCACTCACTCAGACACAAAGGTGGCGCAGTTTTAAAAATACGAAGAGTAGCCATCATATTGGATTTGTATTTTGTATGAAATGCAGCAAAAAGCAGACAACAGCTATTACATCACGTCACCAACTCTGGACTTTAACTTTTAGCATAAGAGAAAAAACATCAGCATTAAGCCACAAGTCATTCCCGTTGACAGTTTATAACGTTGAATTGTGATATACATTCTTTGAATAAGTCATTACCGCATAGAGGCCTGGAATTTATATTTCGAAGCATTATTAAGCAAGTATAATATCACGCAAATCAGTTTTATTGTATCAATACAAAGATTGACACCAATGAATGATAGTGAAAAGAGAAAGAACAAGGAGTCGGACTGTAAAGCAAGCAAACATTCTTCTAAATCACTCAAAAATTTACCTGCTATGTATGGTAGAAAACATTTGCAAAAACTACTTTAGATTACTAAATGTAAATGCGACACAAATATGTTCTTTTCATAAATAAATGAACGGATAAAAAATTTATTCTCAGCCTCTAATATACGTTAAAATTATTTTATAAATTGGAGCAAATTGTCATAAAACTATCAAAGTAATAATACAATCAAACTAACTAATGGTATACTGTGAAGTCAAGTCCACATCGTTAGAACATGAAAGAGTCTGCGTTGAGATTGCGCCTGCTTCTTCCTTGATTGATGTTGACCGTGATGAAGAAGATGCTGTGTTTGACGTAAGAACTCGAGCATCTTCGAGTTCACTTTGTGTCAGCCGCTGTCCATGTAGTCTTTTTACGTGACAATACAAGTAGTTAGCTTGAGTAAACGTATGACTGCATACTTTACATTACGTGGAATTTACTTGAATTCTACGATGCCTATGCAATAGAGTTGAACCTGGATGGAGGAAAGAAACACACAACAATGCAATTCATTAGTAAGCGTGTAGTAAGCCATCATCAAAATTTTTAATTTAAAAAACTTTTAACATTTAACATTAAAAACGTACGTGAAAACCTCTTGAGCAGACATTGCACACGTGAGGTCGCAAGTCATAGGGCGTATGTTTTCGACGTACATGGACATCTAGCTCACGCTGGTGCCAGAACGACGACGGACACTGGAAACATAACTGTACGTTCGCCGTGTCTCAACATATGTCGCGAAAGTTGACTTTCACGTAAGAATTCTGCACCACACTGCTCACACACACATGACTTTATCCTTTCGTGAGCAAGTCTTATATGCTCGGAAAGCACGGAATTATCCGGATAAAGTTGTTGACATGTGGGGCAAGGAATTGGGGTCAAGTTAAGCTCTTTAGCATGGTGTCGACACTGGTGCAACTTCAAGGCTTGCTCTCTCATGAAATCCTGTTCACAAACTGAACATTTGATGATATCGTGACTTTTGGGATTACGATGCAATTCCATGTGATGTTTGTATCCTAAAGTAGAAGTCAGAACTTTGCCGCATTCCTCACAAATTACTTCCACCTTATAACTCTTATTTCTCTTTAATTTTTCTTGCCGTATTTTTTCTTGACGTTCCTGTTCTTGTGGATTGAAAACTTCTGGATGGAAATATTTAATGTGTTGTTTGAGGTAGCGAGATCACAACAGCTAGCTGAACATATTTCACAGGAACGTAAACGATCGATTCTTCCTTTATGTTTGGTAACAGTTTTGATTGTCAAAAAGTCTAACGCACTTGTCACATCTAAATAAACTTTCAGCAGCGTGTGTAATCTCAATGTGGATTTCCAAGTTGCGAAGATCTTCGAAGGCCAAATAACATTGATTGCATTGTATGTACTTCCCATTCAGTGCAACTGTAATTGTACAATTAAAGTTTCTGATTATTCCTGACAATGATTACATCCGTAAATAATACAAATACAAGAAAGCTTCGACCTACTACTTACCACTGTGCACTGAATTAAAGTGATTTCGCATCACAATGTCCGAAAAACAGCCTTTACAGCCAGGACATTTCACTTTTTCTTGTTTGGAAGTGGAAGACGTATTACGTTTTCTGGGTGGTCGATTCCGATACTTTTCACGTCGTTCTACTGCTCGTTCTACTGCTTGGTCGTATTCCCAGTCACTTGCACTTTCCTCTGAATCTTCTGCATTAGATTTGATTTTGCGAACCTTCTTTGATAACTTGCGACTTGAAGTGGCACCGGCACCTTAAATAAATTTAAAAAGTTTCAGTGAGCACTGATAAACAGTGATAGAAAATTTAGGTAAATTCAGTACTATATAGATATACGTTTCTTAATAGATCGGCGACTGGGTCTTCTTTTTCAACTGTTTCTTCTTTGCCGCGTGTACTTCGCAAAGGGCCACGAGCAGTAACTATTTGAATAGAGCATAAATTATTAACAATGATGATGTACATTACTAACATTACCAAAAAGGAATTCCTTCCTACCAGGTTTCGGCGTAACAGATTCGCTTTCGACTACACGATCACTTTCGTTTTCCTCTAGATTCAAATTGTCATCAACATGAGGGCTGTCTTCAGGGGGAATGCAGGTTCTTCAAAATCGATAAAGCTAGCACTCTCGTCATCAAACTGCTCTTGCTTCACTATTCGACGTAGCCAGTCATCATTCGTGTCAAACAATAATGTGCTGCATCCATCTTCATCTGAAACATACGGACAAATTAAGAAAATTGAAATGTGGTAATAATTGGACATCAGTTCCTATTCTTCCAAATGTTCAACAACTGCATTACCTCTATCCAGTTCTCCACTCGACGCCATCAGTCTAACCTTGTCCCTTACCGGATTGCAACCTAACTTTTTAATTTGATTTGAGGATTCTGTGCTTGATTGCATGCATTTAATACAATTCTTCTTAACCGCAATCAAGCGTTTCCGCAATTCTGCCATTTGATTATGAAGCCTCATAGCTTGGTAACATTACGCTTGCAGTCTGCACAAACTGCGATTCCCCACGTTGAAGGATGTCCTGCCGTTTGTAAGAAATTTCTAGATTCTTCACAGGGACTCCAAGGATGACCCGAAGGACAAACATTGGGCCAAGCTGATCCAACGTTTCCTCATGCTGATGGGACTTTTTAAACAACGTTTTTAAGGTTTCAAAACTTCCATTTTCGTCCTCCCCTTTGAAGCAAAACAAACATTTTTCTCCTTGCTTCAGATTTGACGAACAAAACATTTTGAATGTTGAACTCTATTCGTGTTCTATTTAACATAAGAACTCTATCTCTCAACTATATAAATGGTTAAATAAACAAAAGCTACAATTAAGATCCAACAATAACAATTCACATTGACGGAGTAAACAGGAAACAATGTGAACGTCGCGCCGGTCGCAGTGTATACATTCAGCTCATATTCAATGGTATACAAGTATACATATCGTGTGTGGTCTAAATAGAAGTGTATCTCTTGAGTTGGATGTTAGTTATATATAGAGATGTTTTTCTGTGTAGCATTACTTACATGAGAGCCAAAGATGCTAAAACCGAGAAAAATCAAAAAGTTAGCTTAGCAAATTAAATGTGTTAACATGTCCACAAAAAGATGCATTTTCTAAAAGTATGATTTAAGCCAACATAACAAAGACTTTCCTTCCACAGATCCACATTTTAATACTCATAATGTCATGTATGCACTTTAATACATCAAAATACATCACGTTTTTTCCATTTTATACTACAAGAAAGTAAAAGCAGTGATGTGATGTGATCATTATCAAGAAACAGCATTCACTGTGGTTTGCTATTGGGATTTTAGGATAAAAATTGGGGCAAGTTGATACTTTACAAAAATTGTCGCTGGGGACGGGTGTTCGGTGTCGGATCAAGTGTTAATATCGATCTATACTTTACTCCTTCTCACTTTCATATTAGATTAGTTTACAAACAGTTTATTGTATGTACCTACTTAAAAGTTAACATGTAGCCACCGAATGATGAAATGATGCAAATTAAACAATGCGGTATATATGTTTTCTACATCTACTTACTTTTACGAGCAGCAATAAAAACCCATCATTTACATAACACCTGCGTTGACTTTCCTTTGTTGGTGGCACTCGTCTATGTATTTACAACAAATTCAAAGCTATTGTATTCCAATGAAATGATCTAAATGAATGTGTAATCAACGGATAATCCCTGCATGCATTGCAATGTAGTATCTATACGTACTTCGTGTGCTATTCGGAACTCTTGAAATATCAAAATGAACCTGGTCTGGTGTCGCATCTGGTCTCTCTGATTATCCCTTCCCCTTTCGTTTAGGGATATTTTACTGATGCGCATATCATCAATAGATCGAATTATGACTTTACCCTTACCTTACTTACCTATCATACTTTCATCACACTCTACCTTATTATAGTCAAGAAAATGACGGATTACTGTCTATAATGTACTACTACTCAAATGAAGTATTTTTACTAGTGACAACTATGCAAGCACATTAATACTTCATTATACTACACATCTCCATTCCCTACTACCATAAGTATTCAGTTATCGTCTAATCCACCCTTCTTCACGTATTTATATATTTTTATGAACAAGCTTCGCTTGTGGTTTAATAGATAACCGAAATCCAATACAGTATGATCCTATTTGTTAGAATTTTCATTTTTCTGTTTGTTTGTGAACTGATCTGACTACACTAAAATATTTTAGTCACACTGCTTCCCTTCCTTCATTACAAAATCTATCTTCAGGTGTGAAATCGTTTTTCAGCAATCACATTGACGTAGCAAAAGTATTCAATAATTTCCATAATTTTGACTCATCTGCCACTTGCATTGTATGAAGCATTGGAGCTACCTTATGAATAAAAGTTTCATTAATTCACTATTTTACATTCTTTCATCTTTAAAACAAGCCCAGTATGCCTCTTTCAAATGCCTCTAAAGAGTCTGGATCAAGGCCAGCAAGCGCTACAATAGTAGGCACTTCTAAGGACAATGACAATTTAAGCCCAACACTTTCCGATAATATGCCCCGTTTGACCACTGAAGGAAATGAAATATCCCATTTCTCTTCGGCAACAGATAGGACATCCTCAGTAATAACCAAAGAGTTTACTGCTCCGGTAGTGCAAGATAATTCTCTAGTCAATAATCCAAAAGTCAATGTCATCCGGCATATTGTAACTGCTCAAGCATCCAGAGCTCCAGAAAAAAATTGCACAATCCCTGCAAAAATTAGTGAGACTTACAACACCCGCTGTTTTGAGAAATCTGATATCAAGACAGAATCAGACTCGTTGAAGATGGAAGAAATGAAACCGGAAAAGGGCATTCCCATCCATACAGTTGTGTCTTCTTCCTCAACTTCACATTATCATCATCATCATCATCCGTCATTAGAACTCTTGAATCCAATCCGGGTGAGCAAAGTGAAATGAAGGTTGAAACAAGAGAAAGTTGTACCATAACATACAAAATGCAATTAACTTGAGTTCATCAACACTTCTTCCGGCTCATTCACCGACACAGCAAGATCCACATCAAAATCAACATCAAGCATTAACACACGCTCTCACTCAACCTCTCCGACAGTCCATAATATTTCATCACGGATATGAAAGTCTGGGGTTGTCTCATGTGCAACCACCAGTTAATTCGTCGTATGAAGTAATGAGAAATGTCGGAAGCAGTGACAGCTCTTCAACCCAGCACAATGAAAACCACCGGTCCAAATCCAAATGCTTACATTGATCCGAGCCCGCAAGATGAGTATATCTTCACACATCAAAATCTTATGCCTGCCCCAATTTACACGACCAATGGTCAACAACAATTGCAGCATCACCATTTTCAATTAATTTCTCATGGACATGGCACCCAACTAAGAGGTAGTACAATGGGAGCAGGAAACACGGGACCGAGTCCTCACATTTACGGGAGAAGTGATGCCTTGGATTTCCATCCGCTATACACATTGAACGCTTTCCTAACCCCGAGACATTGACAAGACATTGGAGATCCACGGGTCAGATTGTTGAACAAGGTATACAAACAAAATCTGAGTGAAAGCATAATATATGTGTATCATGATATTGAACTTTGTTTTCTCCACCTTTCTCAATTTTAGGCCAGTCAGTTGATATGCTTCCAGATTACAAAAAGTCTGCATGTGACCGAGAAAGGACCAGAATGCGTGACATGAACAGAGCTTTTGATATGCTGAGACAAAGACTACCCTATACAAAGCCGCCTGGGAAAAAGTTGTCGAAAATCGAAATCTCTTCGTTGGGCCATCCGATATATTAAATATTTACAGTCCTTGTTGGACTGTCCCTCATCCTCATCACAAGTGGGAAGTTCCGCTGGGCCGTCAACCGGGCACTTTGTTCCGGTGATGTATGATACTCATCATCAAGGTGTGGTGAATATGTCACCTCAACATCAACAGTCTATTTTTGGATCTGCTGCTGCTGCTGCTCAAACATTACAAGCTGCTTCCACTCTACCGCACTATGGTCATCCTCATGCTTATCAGACATCTTACCTCTGTGCAACGGATCCGACACCATCTACTAATTTGTGTATTGTTGACCAAGCATTAGGAGTAACGCAGGATTGGATGGCAACACTTCATCGGAGGAGATTACATCAATTTACAAAACCATCTTCCGATTACACTATTCAAACGTTATCTTCTTTGTCGTCAACTGATCAGTCTTCAGCAGTTCATCAACATGATGGATTTTATCAGAGTAACCAGTAAACTTTTGTATAATAACATTAGTTTGGCAATTGTATTTTTATACAATAGTATGACAATATAAATGTACGTATAAGTGCGTAGAATGCTTATGCAAATTTTGGATTGTTAAAGTTAGATTTTTGGATTTATATGGATTTGAAAAAGAGTATGCATAGTAGAGGAATCATGATGTTACCTCCTTGATATGCATAATATGCAATTTAATTTAATATTACAAACCAGAGCTAGTCATCATTTATTAACTTGTATTAATATTCAGTCAAAGCTCGTTACTACTTTGTAATTAAATTACCCAATCGGTATTAAAACCAAAGTTGATTAATAATTTTATTAGATAAAAGCAGACTAAATTGTATGGTAGGGATGAATAACTCTTTCAATGCATATGCCATCAAAATGATACATTTCAAAGCAACATCAAACACGTTGGCTTCACATCTATTGTCAGGTTTTACTCGAGGATGGCTTCTGCAACGCTGACAGACAAAGGAAAAGTGACATTTTATTTCAAGCACACTTTCACTCTTTCATTTCCTTTTCACAATCATTGGTTGTGCTTCCATAAATTGAAAGATTATAAGACTATACTCAACTCTCTACGTATGGTTGGTTTCCTATAAATACAACGATTTTCATAGCACTCCTTCTGTAATTTTTCATGTGTAATATTAATGCTTCCGTATGTATTGAAAAAATTTCGGTTTTTAGGTTTGATGAGGCAGTAACCATGACAACAAAATATAAACAGGGATCCATAAAATGCATGTCCGTTATGGACATTCCAGGGTTCCAGACTTACCACTACTTGGTGCATATGTGGTTTATGCACGTTATTTAGACCCCCGATCGGTAGTCCGGATTTTTACCAGAGACATTCTGTGTAAAGCTATAGTTTTTACGTAGCTTTTCATAACAAAACATTTCCAAATTTCTTGTACCCTTTAAATAACTGGAAACTTATGTACTTTGATATTTCTGGAAAAATACGATTTGAAAGTAAGGACTCAACACAATTAAAATGACGCTACGAAGTAGAAAAGATACTGCAAACACACCCGATGAAGAGCAAATAGCAGGTACACATTAGAAATTCCTCTAGAAATCTTGCATAGAAAGAGATGTCCAGCGACAAAGTTGTTTTCATTGTTTCTCACTCGTCTAACTATATTCCCATAATGAAGATATAATTTCATTCTAGCTCTCAGAACCTCTGGGATGCCGCATCCGACAAAATCAAGAAAGTGGACAGCGTGCAGCAGCTAAAAAAGTATTGCGAGCCGAAGACGTTTCAACGATTCTCGTTTTAGGCAGCAGATCTGGCGTAAGTATGATTCATTTGCACATGCTAATATAAAAATTATTGCGATTCACCAGTCTCTAGAGAAAACCGTTTCTATACCT
>LJIJ01005402.1:0-11908 GCA_001718145.1 Orchesella cincta
CAATTCGAGAAGAACAGTAAAGAAGTTGAGGCATCTCCTTGCTAAAATATCAAATCCTGCGGGATTCCAAAGTTGCGCTGGCAATATTGCAAAGCGTATAATACAGCATTGTTCAATGTATTTCTAATCATTGGGAATACAAGTCATTGCGACTTCTTTTTTTTTTTTCTACTATTTGCTTATCCCTGCGCGTGATCATCGCACGTTGAAATCAAAGCCACACAGCTGGAAGAGTTTCTAGCCTGATTGCCAGAAAATACCACTATTTTTGTATGGAGTAGACAGCCCTCCGCTTAAAAATTCTTGTCATGGATTTTCCTGCTTATATAAAAAAACAAATGGAATCTAATTAGACCCTTTTTATTGGTGGTGGCCAGAGCATTTTTACATATCATCTTTGTCCTTGTTGACTATGGTTCGTTGCATTTTTCGTTCAATTGCGAGTGCTTCGGCTTGTTTCAAACTTGAAGGGAATGCGAATTCTCTCAAGTTCTTTGGAAGAACTTTACGTAAATATTTGGAACATTATTGTGTGTCTCATAATCCTGGTTGGTGTTAGCGATTGTCGGTGTTAACTTTTTGAAGGAAGATTCAAGCCTGTTTCGAGAAGGGAAGTTGGAAGACGCTGCTGACCATGAATGTCAACACGAACAAAGTCGAATTGTCTGCACTTTAAATATTAGTCTTGAATGGGCTCACATCCTCACAAATTTGACCAACTGTTGGAATGCAAGTACTTTCGAGGTTCTCGAATAATAACGTTTACAGGATGGGACAGGGCCTTTCAATGGCAAGCTTGCTTCCGGTGATACTCGAATGAGAAGCCACAGTTTTGAAATAAATTTTTGCTTTCCGCTACTTCGTAGTTGTAGTTCTTTCTTGGTTCTTTTCGCATGTTTAATCTGTGTTACGTCGGGCTGTTCTAGTTGATGTACTAAACGAAAGAAAGCATAATCCGAACGGGGATTTGCCTAGCACTCAAAACTAGAAATGAAAGTGGCTACATGTAAGGTCAAGGAAAACTCATGGCTGGATAAAACTGAGAACAAACACTTATCTACGCCGGGACAGCAAACGGTTAGAACGTTACAGAACCATAATGCCAATCAAAAGTATTACTGTACATCTCAGTCATGTGAGCTTAGTTTAAATTTGTATGTTTAGCGAACCAGATCAAAAATCGCTCTCCTTGCAGAGTTGTGAACATTCAAAACAATTTTCAAATATTTATGCCCTTTTATATTGGAATTAACATGGTTTCACCTGTCAATGGAAACAACGAACTATAGTAATAACGCCGCAGTAATACTTGAGTAATTTTGAACGATTTAGACAATTTAATTATTTGCCCCAACAGTCATGGATAGCAATTGTGAATAAGTTGTGTGTCGTTTTTGTACCTATCAGGATATCTCATTTGATGAATAGAACCGTCCGTTTTGCACTGTGAAGCTCATATTCAACATGTCGCAACAGTGGGAGAGAAATTTATTCAGAACCTCCGGTAAGAATTTTGAAACTTAACAGAGCGCTATCGCTATTGTGACATATGCTGCTGGACGGAAATATTTTGAAAGCTTGCCTACTTCCACTTTTGCCGGTTTTGCTACCGAATTTAGTCAGATTTGCCTGGTATTCCAAATCTTCGTCATTTTAAAGCGGTGCCGGAACGGATTTCGAAAACCTTAGTCTTTTACTCAATATCTCACTCCGACATGTTGAACATTTGCCGTGCTCTCCTTTTGAACACAGTTTATTTATGCGCTACAAATCTGGAAATGGAAATTCAAAGGCTCCCTTCCACATATTTGACTTGCTGAGTGCAATAAGATGTATGAAGAAATTCGATACGGTCGCCTAATCGTCTCTCATTTTCTCTTTTCGCCTCTTATAATCTTTTTGTCGGTAAGATTTCAATATAGAATGTATTTTGTCTTAAATCTTGAAAAGCGGAGCTTTAATACTGTGAGAGCTTTCACGATTGGGACATATTTATTGTAGTAACTAAAGCATACTTATCTGGTAGCACATCGACGAAGTGAAAGTGAGAAAACCGTGTACTGTGCGGGAACACAACTGTGACGGCAGAGCACTTCTCATTTCCGTATGCTCTTCACTAACTTCGTGATTCGTCGTGGTAACCATGATGCAGCCCGCCGTAATACTGATAACTTACTCGTAGAGTAATGAAAACTCGGTGCGGAATGTGAGCTCAAAGAGCATGATACACTTTGAATGTTTTATCAGTTTGGGTCCCCTGCAGTTTGCACACGAAAAATCTCCATTTCTATTTGTAAACAACAGTCTTTCGACATAGTTGAGAGATTCCGAAAGCCACCTTGAGGTTTGAAGTACAAATTGGGGCAGGAACCTCATCATATAAAAATAAAACCGCCACTGTACTTTTTATAATAAAACGAACAATAGTAGGCGTGTTCTTTTGTCTCTGTTCTTTGGTAGTCTGACCTGACGCCAGTAAAGTGTTTGTAGACTCACTTTGTAAATTCTTGTTCCATTAGAAAGGTTCTGATTAAGGCAAAAACAAAAACGGCAGGGAAAGCGTTTTGTTAAATATGATTATGCGTCCGCTGATAAGTACAGAAAAATGTGAGATATTTTTGGAGAAGTGAAGCATGATTCTCAATCAGAAAAGTTCCCGCTGTATCTGGCTTTTTTATTCTAGCGGTTTCACTTCCAACAAATAATGAAGCTGCCCGAAAAAAATCTTCGATTGCGCCTAGCATTTGACAGTCCACTAATCTATACAGCTAGTTCTTAGTACAAGAGACTTCAGAATTAAGCCAGGGACCTGGAAGGCCTTATCTTCGTCCCTCGTTTTATGTGAATGCCCTGATACCACCATAACGAGTAAGGCACAAAGTTCAGCGTTCCAATACGTATCACATCCAGAAATCAAATGAACAACAAATTCTTCTACTGTGAGACTCAACAATGAATGCAATAGCTTTTGTTATTATAGAACAAAATGTTTGAAGCGAAGCAGAAAGAAGTTGGGCAGGAAAAAATAAGTATAATTATCCAAGAAGCCTCTTTGCTCCTGCGAAATGATTAAAAAGACCGCGTAAGTTGTTGTTCCGCTGGAAAAGAATTATTCCCATCGTCAGATTGACTTAGGCCGTAACTTGAATTCGCACAGGCTTGCCCAGCGCAGCACAAACATATTTAAGAATACTAGAGTAAATAAACTCTTTGAAGAATGCTTCTCAATCGAGAAATTTCCCACCGGTTTGACGCCTACGAAGCCTACAACAGTATTCGGAACAACACCCATAATTTAATTAAAATCCAAGGATGATTGCGTAAAACTAGTCCTGATTCCAGCGCAAAACAATATTTCTTGGCACATCGGCAAACTTTTATTCGTTCGATTACGCAGCCATCCGCTGGTGTACTCAAGTATTTCCACTGGAGTTTACAGACGAGAATAAATTAATTTTTAACAAACTTTCGGAAATATGTCTTTGTAGCTTGCTTGGTGGCATTCAAAGCCAGTTGTGGTCAGTTAAAACATTGCCTCAAACCGATGAAATGTTGTGGCCAAAATTATCAACATGATAACCGTAATATGAAAAGCGTTTGAAGCTTGAACAACCAATTATTGGAGGTGGCGCAAATCGTATAGAAAAACATGCAATTCAGCTACTTCAGCTTTGTGGAGTTGTTGCAATGCCAGTGATAGACGTTGCATACTTTCTGCAACGGTGGATTAAGCCCTGTACTTCTGCCACATTCGCCTACAATTTCATTTCAGAATGTGTAGAAGAACAGGAGTCTCTACGATGGAGCTGGCTATCTTTAATTCAGCTATTCTTTCAATTGGTGGGTTCCAACTGGATAATTTCCGACTTGGTTTGTGGAGGAGTGTTTCAAATGGTGGAGTTGTCTTACTTGCAATGCTGCTGTTTTAAGCAGTATATTATCTGTTTTCTAAGGTCGTTGCTGCAAAGTAAATTTCCGTTAATGAAGCTGCTACGCTACAGAGAGCTACAAATTTTGCTTCAGATTTACAACTGGATTCAGCAAGACGTTATTATTTACGCGATGCTATTTTTGATTCCGTTTGTATTTGTGATTTGCCTTTATGCACTTATTTATTTGGGAACAATGAATGAAATTTCCATTCCCCATTTGCTGCTTTTTGGAAGTGTTTCAATGAATGGATTTCTAGCTATTGTGGTGATATTTGGAACTTTGGCTGGAGTTCATACAGAGTCAACGCAAACTTTGAAATTTATGGCACAAAAGCTTCTTTCAAATTACACAGACCCTCAGTTCAGCTGTCAAAGGAGGCTTAATGGAAGATGTTAATGTCATTCAAAAGCTGAAGCATTGTACGTGGAGTGATTTTTCCAAAAAGTTTGTGACCTACCAAATAACTCCTTAGCGCTTTGGAATGCACATACATCTCTCCATAAGCCTCCATTTGACAGCTGAAGCTGAGTCTGTGTAGATTTGAAAGAAGGCTTGTGCTCATAACTTCAAATTGCGTTGACTCTGTATGAGAACTCCACCAAAGTTCCGCGAAGATTACGACTAAATCTGCTAGAAAGTCCCATCCACAGAACAATTCCCAAAAAGCAGCAAATGCGCGAATGGAAATTTTCCAGTCTCATCCGTCCCAAATAAATAATGCATAAAGGCAAATCAACAATACAGACGGAATCAGAATAGCTCGCGTAAATAATAACGCTTGCTGAAATGGAGTTGTAAATCTGAGCAAAAATTTGTAGCTCCTGTATCTGAGCAAGGCTGGCATAACTGGAATTTTGTTTTCCACAACGACTTTCGAAAGCAAATAATATACTGCTTAAAACAGCCAGCATTGCAAGTAAGACAGCTCCACCATTTGAAACACTCCTCCACAAACCCAAGTCGGAAATTATCCAGTTTGGAACCCATTAATTGAAAGAAAATACTGAATTTAAAGATAGCCAGCTCCATCGTAGAGACTCCTGTTTCTGCACATTCTGAATATGAAATTGTAGTAATTTGGAGAAGTATCAGGGCTTAATTCCACGTTGCAGAAAATATGGCAACGTCTATCACTGGCATTGCAACTGCTCCACAAAGCTGAAGAAGCCGAATTCGCATACCCTTCCACGGGTTGCAGCCTCCAATATTGGTTGTCAAGCTTCAAACGCTTTTCATATACGATAATCATGTTGAATAATTTGGCCACAACATTTCATCGTTTGAGGAACATAGTTTTAACTACCACAACTGCTTGAAATGCACCAGCATACAGCATACTTTCCAAAGTTGTAAAAAGATTTTCTTTCTGTAAACTGTGAAATATTTGACACCAGAGGATGCTCGTAAATACGAACGAAATAAAAAGCTTCCGATGCTGCCAAGAAATTTGTTTGGCTGGAATCAGGACTAGTTTACCAACATCCTTGGTTTTAATAAAAATTATGGGTGTTGTTCCAGAATACTGTTGTAGCTTCAAGTGAAGCGTAAAACCGGTGAGAAATTTCTCATGAAGAAGCATTTCAAAAGTTATCTTACTCTAGTATTTCCTTGAAATAATGTTTTGTGTGCCTGGGCAGCCTTTGCGAATTCCAAGTTACCCTAAGTCAAATCTGACGTGGAATAATTCTTTCAGGAACAAACTTACGTCTTTTTATCATTTGCAGAGAGCAAAGAGGTCTTGGATAATTATCTTATTTTTCTGCAACTCTTTCTGCTTGCTTCAAAACATTTTGTTTATAATAACAAAAGCTTGCATTCATTGTTAGTCTCACAGAAGAATTTGTTTTCATTGATTTCTGGATGTGATACGTATTGGAACGCTGACTTTGTGCCTCTACCTCCTATGGTGGCTTATCGGCATTCACTAACCGAGGAGAACCGAAGATAAGGCTTCCGGATTCCCTGCCTTAATTCTGAAAGTCTCTTTACAAGAAACTCAGCTGTATAGATTAAGTGACTGTCAAATGCTAGGGCAAATCGAAGATATTTTTCGGGCTTATTATTTAGTTTGGAAGTGAAACCGGAGCAATAAAAAAGCCAGCAGACAAGCGGGAGATTTTCTGATTGAGAAATCCACGCTTCCACTTTCCAAAAAATATCTCACATTTTTCTGCTACTTATCATGGAGATAATCAATATTCAACAAAACGCTGTTCCCTGGTTTTTGTTTTTGCCTTAATCAGACCTTTCTAATGGAAAAGAATTTCAAGTGAGTTACAAACAATTTAACTGGGTCAGGTCAACTAACAAGAACAAACAAAAAACACGCCATACTATTGTTCGTTCTTATATAAAAAGTACAGTGGGTTTTATTTTAATGAGGTGGGTTCCTGCCCCAAACTTTTTATCTCAAACTCAAAAGGTGGTCGAATCTCTCAAACATGTCGAAAGAACTGTTGTACGCTAAGAATGTAGATAAAATGAATTTCGTGTCAAACTGGGACCAAACTTGATAAAACATTTCAAAGTGTTCATTCGCGGAGCTCACATTCCACGAGTTTTATTACTTCCGAGTAATTATCAAGTATTACGGCGCTGATCATGTTCACGAGAATCACGAAGGTTATGAAGAGATACGAAATGAGAAACGTTGCTCCAACAGTTGTGTTCCCGCAGTACCACGTTTTCTCACTTTCAGCTTCGAGTGTACAATAAGTATCTTTAGTTACTACCAATAAAAATATGTCCCATCCTGAAAGTTCAAAAGTATTAAAGCTACCGTTTTCAGATTTAAGACAAAATACATTCTATATTGAAATCTTACCCGCAAAAGATATAAGAGGGAAAAGAGAAATGAGAGACGATAGCAGCGTATCGAAATTTACTTCATAATCTTCATTCATACAGCAATCAAAATGGACGCCTTTGAAAATTTCCATTCCAATTGTAGCATAAATAAACGTGATCAAAAGGAGGAGCACGCAAATGTTCAAAAATGTCGGAAGTGAGATCTTGAGTAAAGACATAAGGTTTCGAAATCCGTTGGCAGCTTTAAAATTACGAAGATATCTGGATACCCAGGCAAATCTGACTAATCGAGCAAAACCCGGGCAAAAAGGGAAGTAGGAAGCTTTCAAAAATATTTCCGTCCACAGTATGTCAAATAGCGATAGCAGCTCTGTTAAAAGTTCAAAAATTCTACGAGGGTTTCTGAAAAATTTCTCTCCATGTGCGAACATGTTGAATAGAGCTTCAGTAGCAAAAACGACGGTACTAATTCCATTCAAAATGAGATCATCCTGATAGGCCTACAAAAACACAACAACTTATCAACAATTTATCCTGCCTGTTGGGAAAATATTAAATGTCTAAATCGTCAAAATACTCAAGTATACTGCGTGCTATTACATAGTTCCGTTGTTCCATTGACAGTGAAACCATGTTAATTCCATAATTAAAAAGGATAAATATTGAAAATTGTTTTGATGTCACAACTCTCAAGAGGAATTTTTGATGCTTGTCCTAAAATACAAAATTTAAACTAAGCTCATAACTGATGTAAGTAATATTTTGATTGGCATTAGGTTCTGTAAATTCTAACCGTTTGTGTCCCGGCGCTAGATAATTTTGTTCTCAGTTTATCCAGCATGATTTTCCTTGCCTTGTGGTAGCCACTTTCCATTCTAAGTTTTGTAGCAAACCCATCGGTTTTTGCTTTCTCCTCGTTTAGTCCATCAATTAGAACACCAGTAAAGAGATTAAATGCGAAAAAAGAACCGAAAAGAACGACAGCTACGAAGTAGCCGGAAAGCCAAAAGTTTTTTTCAAAACTGATCTGTTCCTCTATTTCACCGGAACTAGTTGCCCAATCGAAAGTTCTTGTCCATCCCTTAAACGTTATTATTTCGAGAACTCGAAAGTAGGCACTTCCAACGTTGTCAAAATTAAATACTGAGAATCCCAAATCAAGATAAGACTTCAAATGCCGGCATTCTACTTTGTTGCGGATGATTCTGCGTCAACATTCTTCCGACTTCTCTTCTCGTAACATCCTTGAAATCTTCCTTTAAAAAGTTGAACACCGACAATTGCAAACACCAGCCAGATTATGAGACACACCAAAATGTTCCACAGATTTGACGCATAGTTGTTCCAAAGAACTGAAGAGAATCGCATTCCATCAAAGTTTGAAACAGCCGAAGCACCCGCATTGAACGAAAAAATGCAACTGAACCATAACCAACAAGGGACAAAATTATATTTAAAATGCCGCCAACACAACAAAAAAGGTCTAATTGATTCCATTTGTTTTTTATATACGCGGAAAATCCAATTGCAATGAGTTTTATGAGAGCTTCTACCGCCATAAAAAGAGTGATGTTTTCTGCAACCGTTAGAATGTCTTCCAGTTGTGGTCTTGATTTCAAGTATGCATCACGCAGGGATAAGCAAATAGTAGCAATTATTGTATTCCCAATGTTAAAATATTTAAACAAATTGCTGTTCGTTAAGCCTTGTAGTTTTACACGCAGCTTTGGACATCCACAGAATGTTTTCTTAGGAAGGAATGCCTCAACTTCAATTTTCTGTTCTTCTCGAATTGTAGAATCTGGCTGATTATTTCTATTTGCTCTTCGTCTTAAACATGTTCCGAATTTTCGTTTAATCCAAATCCATAACCGGCAAAAGCGGGAGATAGCAATAGCAACTTTGTTTACGTCGGAGTTTCCACTTTTACTGTTATTTGTTGATGAATTTCTTGTAGAAAATCGGTGAACAAACATGACTAGAAGAAGATTGAGGGCAATCATATCTAAAACAACAACCGCCGAAATAAAGAAAGGGATACAGATCCATCCATGATCATCAACGCAGTTTGACATGGAATCCGCCCATTCGCCACAAAGCAATCGAAAAATGACCATAAAAGAGTGCGAAAAGTCCCTGAAGTGCCAGTTTGACTTGGATGACGGGTTTCTACAACAGGTTGAAATGTTATCCGTTTCAAATGTGTGTTAGTTTGGAAAATGTGCAAGGAAAAACTTTACCAATATTTCCCCAACAAGTGAACTCCCCACACAGAACATGTAGAACTCCAATTGCTACAATTGTCATGTCGCTAATTTTTTCCATGACGCTAAAAACTCCGTTTAACATGGAATCCAAGGTGGGCCAAATTTTGCCAATTTAAATATTCGAAGCTGTCAAAAAAAAATAACTATAAAAATTTTAAAATTAAATAGTATTGTTCTTACAGAGCGTAAGCTAAGTAGTGTTCATCCATCTAGTACGGTAATCAAGTTTTAACTCCACAAGAAATAAAATCGTTTGTGACAAATCGAATATGTTCCACTTATCCTTCAAATAGGATACTGGGCCACACGCTAAGAATTTTAGCAAGCACTCCGCTGCAAACATGATTCCAAAAATCTAAAAAAGAAAAGAGTTAAAACATTAGCTTTGTGAATGAATTTCTAATATAATTTTTAATTTTCAAACCCGATGTCCTGACGCCAGTATCCTTTGAAGTTCTTGATTTTGTTCGTCTTTATCGACTTCGTAACGATCCATTGAAAGTAATACCAAATTGCAACGATGACAATCGCCATTATCAACTCAGTAAATGGGTCAAATACGACAATATGAAGTAGATTCTTCAACCATTTCCAAATATTTTTGATTGGAGCTTTTCATTACGAATTTAAAAAATTAAATAAATTAGCACAAGTTTATCATTGATTAGTAAATGCTTTGGTTTTCGTAAATTTTACCCCAATATTTGATAAAAATGTTGAACCCTGCAGTGTTACTCTCATGATCATCGTTTGTTTGTATCATCACCATCATTGGAGCAAGAAATATTGCTCGTGCTATGCTTGCATATAACCTTTTCCAGTTTTTCAGCTTGTTTTAATTCTTTCTGAATGTCAACATAGGATTTGGAAACCACTCCTAAAATCATGTTAAGTGTGTAGAAAGACCCAAAAATAAGTGTTGCGACGAAGTAAAGTAAATGCCACGGACCACCAGTTCGTAAAATCTAGAAAATTCATTTGATATTCGCGATAATTATGATTAATTACGCCGTCAAATACTTTTCATTAGTCTAATGAATCCTCAATTTACTCACCACAAATAAATGCCATCCCAAGAATCTTGCAGCATTAAACGAAGAGTCGACTGAAAGCCTGGTCCAATGAGCCGTACAATGTCATCATCATGATGAGAATTTGCAAGCACGTGTAATCTTCTTCACACTTTTTAACCTATAATATGCGGCGTGTGTATAAAAGTACTTAAAATTATTGCACATGTAATTTATTGATATTTACGTTTCATAGGCATCCATATACAAGGCTTACCAAGACATTGAGTAGTTACCACACGCTCGATACTCACCTAGATCCAGAGGTCGGTAATCCAAAAAATGGGGTCCTGGATTACGGATTGTGAATTAACTTTTCTGATATTGTGGATTGGGATTACAACTTGGGATTATTCCCGATTTTCGCGGATTGTGGATTACGGATTACGCTAAAAGTGGATTTATATACCCGGGATTACGGGATTGGGATTACGTAATCCATAATCCCAATCCATGATATCAGTTTTCTTAAAAAGGCGCAAACACGACTGAAGTTATTCTACACTTGTTTCATTTAATTTGCGTTATTTAATACTACTTCAAAGCACAAAACTTATTCCAAAATTCGTTGCATTTCACAATTTTTATTACATTGCAATATCAGAAAAGGATTTCCTTTTCGAAATTTTTTAATGGTTTATTGCTACCATATTTGAGCTAGTGAGAATGATCCAACCATTTTAAATTCAATTACAACTTCCATTAAAATTATAGTACCTCTGAGTATTCAAAACTGACAAGACTGAAAATATAGGCATTTCCCAGCTAACAGTTTCGTCATGATCGCTTTGAAATCGTTGTATGATATCGTTATATTTCGCTAGCGAGCTCTGGACGACTCGTTGAACATCGCTGGTGAATAGTTAGCGATTTGTGGGATAAATGTCAGCAGAATCGCCAGCGATTCTTAGCGATTTCATCGCGATCTACAAAGTAAGCCGATTCATGACGATTTCGTCACTAATACGATAAATGTCGTTATCAGATGGTTTATGATAAAACAATGCACAAACCAATACTTTACAACGAAGTAATTACGAAATTACACTTAATTCATTTTATTGATAAATGTAGAACTGTCAAACTAATTATAGTTCGTAACGTAATAGATAATCTAATACATGAAATAGATGTTTAACACTCAAAAATAACAATTTTAAAATGCAATTAAAATGAAGGAAGTTATTCACTCGATGTCATCGAAAGCTAACGATGGGATGTGGGACGTTGTAAAGGAGGCTTTATATTTTCACCCTTAATGTGCCTTAAACAAGAAAACGGAACATTTTAAATACCTTTCAAAGATGACATAATTTTGCTTGACGAATAACAAAAATTACCTGTCATCGACCTGGTTTTGAACTGTGGAAGTGAAGGTACAATCGAATGCTTTCTGCAACAACAAAATTGAAAATGAAAACCATACACCGAGTACATTTAAAGATTTGAAGTAAGAAGATTTTTTTCCAATTTAGTTCATTTTACCTACCTTGAATGACACACAGTTGCAGAATTGTCCGTAAACCTATTTAAGACCCAGAAAATCTCTTAATAATGATGACCTATGGACGAAAGTATAACTAGTTGTACAACTAAGTTGCGGATGACAAGAATTATCTGCACACTTGAGATCAGCAGAACTAGTATGAGGTATACCCAAGAATAAACAAATATACCTAAGCTCGATGGATGCTTACGCGTTCAGAGATTTCGTAGAGATAGTCGGTGATTATTTAGTGAATTAGTGCAGAATTCGCTTCGATTTTTCGTGACGAAATTTAGCAACGATTTCCGCTTAGCGAGCCATCTCGAATGCGTTAGCCTGGTTAT
>LJIJ01005403.1:0-11904 GCA_001718145.1 Orchesella cincta
TTTATTTTTCCAAATTTGTCAACTCATTAACCTATTGAGATCATCATTAGAGTGAGTAGAGTAGGAGCGAACAAATATTAAAGTTATTGCAATACACTTATGTACCTATTTAAAAACTTTCATATTTTAACAATGTTCGAAAGGTATTACTTTTTTGTCACTTGAACATTCTACGCTTTGAATAAACGCTTTTTGTTAAGTAAAACACAGGCTAGTTTTGCATGATTAGCAGGAAAAACCATAGTTTATTCTAATTATTCGTAACAAAATTATTAATACTAAAATCGAGTATTTCATTCATTCTGACTGCTATTAAAAGGGCTGATGTGTGGCGCATTGACGATCGTTATATATACTGGGCACAAAATTTACCGCTATTGTAGCAGTTTCCATCACTCTATATAAAACTAATTTTCCATCCCTAAGATTAGCACTATTGAATTGACATATTTCAAAATAGCTGTTTAAGATTGAAACTTTTGTGTAATACCGCTGATCAATATCATATGTCATTGTTAAGGACGGCATTAGTTGCAAAATGTTATTATTTTATTAGCTAATTTTAAGCAAATAGGTCGGATTAATTGTTTGCTAAAGTGAGAACGTTTCATAGTCGATGTCGATACAAGGAATCATTAGTTGAAATGTGTTATATACGTTCTAGTCATAACTTAAATAAGTACGAGTATCAAAGATCTCAAGATATCGAAACTGATCGGGTGTATTCTTTCATGGGTTTACTTTGGAAAAGGATCGATAAGCTGACTACTATTTAACATCATTTCAATTTGATTAGGGTTTTTCAGTATTTAAGAACTGACAGGAACCTTATTCAAACAAAGGTAATAATCTTTAGGATAAAATAAAGGAATTCATTCTGAGAGATTTTCGGAATGCGACCTGAGCACTTATTCGCACCACATGCATTACTTCGCTATTCCATTTGCTGTTGAAGCATCGGAAAACCGTTGAGTTTGCTAAGTAAGAGAGAACGAACAAACTCTGCCACTGTTCCTGCGTCTGGTTCTAGATTCTTTCGCCCTTCTTTTAAAAGAAAATGGCGTCAGTTTGGAAGTATAAGTTATAATGCCCTCAGTCGAAATTGAATTTCATAATAATATTAAAGTAAATAAGGATAATTTCTTGGTAACACGGCGCTGACTGACGTCCACATAAGGCCGAACTGCAAAATTTATTTCTCCATAAATCATATAATGGGTTACCGCTTAAAACCGTCATACAGCCATCCAATTCTAGAAGTTTGGGTTTATTTCCAGATCCTCTATCGTAACGCATCAAAATACGATCAAAGTATGCTATGCTTGGACAACGTGACATGGTTATGGTGACATTGGGAAATCACATGAAGCCCTTCAATCTTAAGTGTTTTTCTCGCGGGTAAAATGAAAGCCTTTTACATGATACTTTCAAGTATACATTTATGCACTCAAAACTACACAACAATTGTTCAATGCATTAATTAGTTAGTTCTCTCATTGCTCCATGTGTTTGGTTTTAGCATACTGTAGTAAAGGCAGACAAGTTGGATATACATAAATGCTAGTATGAATGTTTACTTAAATCCTGTGAGATGTGCACTTATTTTCTGTATTTGTGTTTGGTATTTAGGCTGCTGTGATTGTCCACCTGGCCAATTTATAATTTCATAAATCTTTCCATTTCTTAATTTTTTAAATATCCACTTAATTTATTTCCACTTCATATGAATATACATCACTTACTCTCATTTACCATATTCTGTAATAATGTGGAAATTTGGCGTAATTCATATATCATAACACCCTCTAACATAAACAGTCTAGTTTCAGTTGGTGGAACTTTTACTGGGATGTCAGTATAATATTATTTGAATAGCTGAACTGGAAACTTTACATTACGTTGCATTTTGTATCATACTCCCAATATTTATCACAGCTGTTGTCTTTATGTGGACTTTCAGTTTATAATTTACATTGATGTCGGTACTGTAAAGTATATTGGCGACGCTAAAGATGAAGAAAGATCTTGGTTGCGATACAAAAAATAGTTAAGCGAAGCAACAGCGGCGATTTCTAATGGAGAAGTATAACTCCGTTTTAAGCCTGTCCTGCACGATCATAGGGGTAGAACAAATAGAATGCACATCTCCATATAGCGCGTGTCATGCAAGTGCTGATGGTGTCGATTGTTTTTGACATCACTGGCTCGTAACCCATGTTTCCATATAATAATTTACAATTTTACACTGACAATGGATGGCTGCGTCTAACTGCAATAGTTGATATCGCAAGTTCTGAGCTCGCTGTTCGGATTGTAAAGATTCTGTTCTACAGGTTACTAAAGAGACATGGTACGGCAAGAGTAAAAAAAATCGACATATATTCAGCTGATCGACCATCTAGTTCTATTTAAGTTCTTTGGTCTGGATAAACAAATCTGATAACATGATAATGATTTTAGCTTTTCTTGCAAATGAGTAGCTCATATGCTTCTCTGGAAACGCGATGACGAAACAGTTACAACTTGTAATGTTGCCTATTTACATTATGAATACTGAATATTCAGTAAATTTTTAGTCACAGAGAACCATGGCATTTTTAATTGTCACAGGTTTAATCATTCAAGTTCGAATTGCTTAATTAAATTAAAACATGAATGAATAACAAAAATGGAACTGCATGAATCGCTTTCGATTTTGGAGTTCGTCAATGCTATCCAATAAGATTAAGTAAACGCGTGTGTGTCAATCAATATGATTAAACTATTGAATGTACTGCTGTTCTGTTTCAGCTGGATCAGCATTTTTAATATAAGAGAAGTTTGTTTTCAACCATTTTACCTGACAAATCAGTATTATTTGTGGGTCCTTTGGGAAGACACTTTTTCTGAATTCGGCTGTACACCTCCGTCGGTCCACATGAATTACGTTGTATAACATTCGATGTAGACTGCACATCAACTTGCCCGACGATCTGCTCGCTCTTGAACAACTAATGCATTTTAAGAAGTCATTAAAAGTATAAAAAAGTGAAAGGATATTTTGTTTACTTAATTGATACTTATAGGTTGATTACTGCTGTCGCATGTCCGTCAGAGGCTGTTTTTTTCACGGAACAAACCTCATACGCATTAGCGTACAGTGCTTTTCGAAGTAATGTCATTCGTCATTGTCATTAGTGTTATCGCAATAAAGAAGAATTCAGTTCATTTCATCAATCATTCACTTATCTGCACCCATTCAAACTGCGTTAGGTTCGCGTTTTTGTTCAACGCTATGACTGAAATAAATATGACTTTGATGGAAAGCGTTTAGGTTGTTAATTGCAATTTACCACCATACAAAAAACTTGAAATCTTCGCTGGGGATTGGGAACTTGACGCATCACGAACTTGAGGCTTTGTTTTTATGGATGAATTTAAAGTACGTCGGAGTAAGCAATCTCCTTTCCTACGGCTTTTTTTGTAAAATACTTTTCATACCGATCAATAAAGATCGTCAGTGATGGATGAATTGCCGTGAATTAAAACTAGACTGCATGTATTTATTAGCTTGACATAGAGCACAAACGACGCATATCGGGAAAAACGTCAAGAGAAAGCATAATGCCAACATCAATACAACTGTACTTAATGAATCATGAGTTTTAATTTCCGCAGTGGTTTGAATAAATAAAGACGTTTTTGGTTAAAATGTGGTATTATTATTACTTTAATATGAGGTGTGATTAATATTACTTAATTATTCTTATTAATTATTGTGATTAATATTAATATTACTTTAATGTGATTGCATTCAAAATTGGGAAAAACTTGAACAAATAACACAACCTTGAGTGAGCTATGCAAACCCAACACAAACATCCTGAAATGCAAGGTTTGTGTACATATTTTTATTCATAATTTCGGTACATGTCAACAAGTTCACTGAAAATGAATAAGGTCCTTTCGATATGGCTTCAAACTCAGAAAAAAATGTATTGGGCTTGATGAATTCTTCCAGTATACATGAGGTGTTTAAGGAATTGTAATACTGGTTATCATAATATCTTCTGAAACCAGTTCCACTACAACTATGTAATGTTGAATACCAGTGTATTCCAATGGAAAATTCATTTCAGGTCTGATATTGAGATAGGAACTCTGTACTCTATTTTAGTTTACATAATCTGAGCATTCCAACTATTTCCCATTAAAACGAGTTCAGGATTATTTCCAAAATCAATTCCTGACCTTTCCTTCCGTTGAAACAAAATCACGTTAAGTTCAAGAAAATTCCGGAATGCTCCAGCTTTGTTGATGAAACTGATAAAAGATTTATTGAATACTTAAAAATCTGATCAATCAATATAAAATCAACATCAGTTCTCTTTAGAAAAATTGCTGTTATTTCACTGTCGTGCAGACTGCTAGAGTTGATGTTCTAATCTCCTTTATTTATGAGAAGTAAGCGTCTAGAGTACATTAATCACGAAAATCCTATTACTTGACTGTAATAACCTAACGTTAGACAGAAAATAAATAATGAATACTTTCTGTATTAGGTTTCTGCCCCGCACTCAATTACTTTGCATCGTGGCATATGTCATTATGATGGAGACCTGTACATGCATATAAGATCGTGGAGGGAACACTTAATTACAGTTGATTCTGAAAAATCAGTTGACAAAAACCATTTCATTACGTTATCCTATGTCTTATATCTTATTCCATCAATCCAAATACAAAAATTATTGTACTCACTCATCACATTACGTCATTTCGGTCTTAAATAAAAGTTAATACATACAATCTACTTTAGTTCTTTTAGGAAATTCAAACGTTACTCACTCTGTTGACCTTTCTGATATTAGAGCCGTCTTTTGCAGACAACCTCACATAATGGGGTCCCAGATGAAAATCCTTGTATTATTTCAACTGATACTTGCGTTAAAATTTGTATCAACAACTTCTGGGAATTTAGAAATTAATCAAGAAGACTATAAAAACGTGCTGATTAGCACTATCACGCAGTTGGGGCGTAGTGAAACTTTTCTCAGTTTCATCTGGTTTGGATTTCAACAGGAAAAGAAGAACACTCAATTTTAAATCTGTCGCAAGAGCTTTAAAAGAGCAGCATTGGACCATGTCTACGATGATTCTACAAATGGAACAATTTGCAAACAGGCGCAGGCAATTAAATTTAAAAGGACTTCTCCATTTAAAAACCCCAGTATTCAACAATATTTGGTGGTGGTGGAGCTGTTTTCAGAGGAAATCGGAGCATCCAATATTGGCCGCTTTTTGAAAAATCTCATGTTTCCTGGAACAATAAACAGAGCTCATTTTATCTTCATAAACTTGAAACCCAATGCAGGAATAGGCCTTCCTTTCATTTCTGACAGTACCTTTGATATGTATCAAAATAAAATGGAAATTGTGTCGTGTCCACGAAAGGAAGTTGGGGCAACCTGCATCATTTCTAAAACTTGGTGTTTCCACTGCCAAAGGAAGTTACTCCTCCTTTCGAAATATGATCTCCAATCGAAACAACTCATTCGCTATACTTCTTCCTTCTTTCCAAACCTGCATCACAATTTACATGGACGAAAACTTTCTCTTATTTCAGCAGTAACTGCTTTAAAACCCTGCGGGAACAGCGGATTTCGGTATCAGTCCCATACTTTCATCATACTACTCTTTCAAACGAAATTTTGTATTGTTGCCTGTCCTCATTCAAATGAAAATCAAACAAGAAACTGAAGCAGACAAAAACTTTGTCCGCAATCAATAACAACTCATCCACATCTACAGCCCGGAAATACATAGAATTTTTGGAGAAAGTTGAGAAAGAGAAAATGGCTCTTGCAATCGATCTGAATCCATTTCCATATATTCTACCCAAACTAGGCTTCACAAGGGTCCACTCACGCGTGACATGGGTTTACGTAACTCGCAGTCAATTTACTCGTGCAGGCGGAGCATTTTCTGTTACTGAATGGTACATTGCAGTCGTCTACACTTGCCTACTTCTTACAGGAATTACAATATTTCTCTTACAAAAAAGGGAAACTGGGAGAATTCTCGAGTTTTTGAGTTTGCAAAAATGGATTTTTTAGCTCCATGAAAGCAGCATTATTCACCAAAGCCTTGACAAAGCTCTCGAAATTAAAATACGAGGTCGTCGTCACACCTGGGAACTTTTTGCAGTGGTATGGTTTACATTCAGCATGTCTGCTCTTTACTTTGTTGAAATTCATTTGACTACGCAGGCTTTGACACCGTTTCGACTTGCCCCAATCCAGCCACTTGAAGAACTACTTGAAATCCGGATTTTAAGATCGGAGTCTTTCCAAGAAGGACTGGTGGGAAGATATTCTCAAGAGACCAAGTTTAAATCATATTTTTCTCGCTTTGAATATCTGACATCACAACAGGAATGCGTGACGCTGGTTCTTGAGAGGACAAAATTGCATGCTTTATTCAGCAAGATCTTCTTCTCTGCTGATGTCACAGCTTTCCAAACAAGAACGGAGAAAGCTCATCTTCAAAGAGTTTGGTTGGCGCGATCGGGATCTGGGAAGTGTTATGGCTTTGTGAAGGATTTCCCATGGGCTGATAAACTTACTTCGGTTGTATCTTGGCTTGCGGAAGAGTCCGGGTTGACCACATATTCTATACAGGCGTTCATGAACCAAAATCTTGCTCAGATACAGAAGGTGAATAAAAAGGAAGCAAAGAGTAAAGGAAAAGATGAGGGTGGACATCAACTCGTTGATTTGTCGCCGATATTTGAGGTGTATCCTTGGGTCATCTTAGTTTGTAGCCTTGTATTTGCTTTGGAATGGATTTATAAAAAATTACAGATGACCTTCATAAGAATTAAGGAATGGAATATAAAAAATCGAAAACCTCTGTTCAGACGGAAACTCTACATGTACAAAAAATAATTGCTTCACTTGCTTCTTACTTCTCAAACCTCATAAATAAATCTAGTTAAATCCATTAATTGATTTGTTTGTTTCACTTTATCCTAAGAAATAAAACATGAAATGAGTAAATAAATGCTTATTATTTAACTCGTCTTTTACGTAAAAATTTAATATTTAAGATGGCGAATTACTTCTTAAATCATATGCATAACAATACATCAAACGGTGACATGGATCCTACTACCGTACATATTTTATATAAGGTCCATAATATTCAGAAGAGCGTCCAGGATGTATCATTCCTACGACGTCTGCTTGAGGTTAACTTGGATTGATGTTGCAACCGGCAATCAATCGGAAATTTCTCAGTTTGACTGACTAGGGCGGCAAAATAAATGTGCTCCACACTACCTACTGTATCATTGGGTATAAATAAATAAATTTTTACATAAAACTTAAGTTTGGGACTTTCCGCTGAAAATTGAGTCACATTTTAACATAAGCCTTATCAAGCAATCTACCAGTAATCTTGAAATGCAATTTTTGTAAAGAGCATAGGTAAATCAATCCCCAACTTCATGTCGAGCCTAAATAACAAAAAAATCATCAGCAATCGTAAATGTCAATCTTACTAATGTGATGAACATTGATACAGTCTGGAGGTACACGTGCAACTGCAAACTGCTTGCAAGGCATGTTAAAATCAAGGTGTGTTGATGTACAAAAAATAATATACGATGATGATGCAGCTCTTTGGATTGCAGGAGAGCCAATTTTTTATACATTCTTCATCCTTTGTTACAACTCTTCTGGAAGTTGAGGGTCGCAATTGTAGTAAAAAATTGTATGATGAGAAAAAACTGATTATGTAATAGTTTTTCCTTTCCCACAAAAAGTTTGACAGAATCCATTCGATTGCGATGTGATGATGCTAAAGGTTTTCTCAATAAAATTGTTTTTCCATCGCACGCTCAAATTTATTGTTGAGCACGATTGAATAATACTATTGTTGTCTTTCAAAATCATTTTGGTATAAATAGCTCCAGAAGTTGTGACCAAGGTATCAGATTCACCTCGCCCTCAATCACCAACAAATTCTCAAAACACTCTCGTGGTCTCCCACAACTCAACGCAAAACCAAGATGTCCAGACTTGTAAGTAGTTTCAGAAATATTTCAAATAATAATATAATTGAATTCTCCACAACATTTTCTTATTGAAATGTTAAACATTTTCTAGTTCGCTGTCCTTCTTCTCGTCGCAATGGTCGTTGCCGCTACCCTTGCTAACCCAGCTCCACAACCCCAATTGACTGGGTATGGTGTTGGTTCATATGGCCTTGGATCCGTATACGGTGGCTACCCAGCATATGGAGGTGGACTCATTTATGGTAAATTGTTTAATAAACCCTCGCTAAAATGACCGGCCTTCCTTTTTAAAACACCGAATAATGTGTATAGTGCAGACTATATAAATTCAATTCAAAAATGTATTTGTATTACCATCAAACAAATAAATCTTGTGATTAAAACATCCAATCACATTTAAAAACACTTTGAAACGCAACTATTTATTATTATTATTAGTATATTTAGAACATATTGTAAGCAGGAAAATGTACAAATATCGAAGTAATAACTAAAAATAATAACTCGGAAATATGGACTGCCAAAGAGCCATTTAAAATATTTTAGGGCTCGTAAATAATATTACTAGTAAGTAGGTTGGCCTTCAGTTAGTTGTTTGTAATAGTGTGAAAATTTCTGCAGAATAATAGCAAAATGAAGAAATTAATACACTAAAGTAGATTCAACAGGTACATATTTTAATTTAATCTTCAATTTGAACTTGTTGACATCTGGAGTAAATAGTTATCCGTGTACACACGATAAACTCAAAGAAAAGTAAAATGCGTGTAAGTGGTTTTTAGAGAACTGTAATTCTCCTAACAGTTTTCATGTCATGTCACAATTCTCGCTGACTTTAAACATAAACATCAATTTCCGGTGTTTACTTGTGGGTGTCACTTACATTCTTACTTTTTTAAATATTATTTCTTTTCAATTCACAATTCGCCAGTATGAACAGTATTAATTCATGTGACAAAAACATTCCTGAAGCAGAAACATGCTAAAGTTCATTACTCATAAGGAAGCTCTTACCTCTGCTCGCTCAACAGTTTTTTCTAGAAAAAGAAGATTCCGATCAGAATTGGTAAGCTGTTCCTCAAGTGATTCTAAATTGTGAATTTTGATTTCGCCCCTACTTTTAAGGTTGAGAATGAGAGGAAGGGGAAATTAGATAGGTTATTGATAACGAAAAAGTGTGCCATTTAGTTTAGGCGAATTCAGCTTTATGAGAGCCTGTCACTTTTTAGGAAAGTGACTTCGACCGACTAAATGAAAATCTCACCTATTTGTGTAAATACTTCACTGATACAAAAAGCCACGTACGTTCATAAACTTGTTTGTTAGTATCTTGGGAAAAGAAAATATTAGCATATATGATGAGGATTTTACTCAATCGTATATTTAGATACACATCAAACTTTAGAGGACTAGTAGTAAGATGCGCTTTTTATGAATTGTATGTATGAATTGTAATAGTGACTTTTGTACATTACTTTATACGAATATGTCTTGCAAGAAAACAGTCGTAATAAAATGTGGAATCATAGATGAGGGCCACAATAGCTGTCATTGTATCCTTACAAATTAACTTACCTTGGAAGCCATTGGTGTATTTATCAGAGCATGTAGTAAATAAAATAATTAATAGATTCAACGGGTTTGGTGGACATATTTTATTATATCAGTGTCAAAATGCAATGTTTGTAGAAGATCAGCCAGTGATGGTATTTAACACACTATTTTAATTTCGTGTAACTAAAGAATTCAGGAAAACGTCGTCGTTAAAAGCACAAATTTTTGGGTCTGAAAGTAGGCTTATCGTATCCGTATCCATTTAAATAAGAAATAATTTTAACAGCAGATGAGAAATGCATAGCATTCAGTCTTCTTCTGCAGTCTGCGTTTTCTACTCCCTCTTCAGGTAATTGTCGAGTACAAGCAACTCCCAATTCAATAAATGTCAAACAAACCATCGTTTAGCACAACAATACAAATTAGAATGGTCCAAGGAAAAGGCGCCGTTATTAGCCGGCGCCGGCAAATATCGTGCATTGGCCTCATAATAAAAAAGCGATACAATATAATATACATATGTTTTAACCATTTACCCTCGTTTTATTTCTTAAATGAAAACATCAATCAACAACAAATTAAACCAGTCTAAATTAAAAATATTTGATGTAATATTTCATTCCAAAATTAATTTGACCACTCTTGAATGAGGTTAGGATAGTTTCATTCAAGCCTTATTTCATAATGAATTAGTCCATCTTGCCACGTATTAAGTTAGAGAACGGCGAATTCAACGTAGAAAAGCACAAATACACGTACTTTCTCCGTTGGGTATCATCAACTGGACATGGAATGCGATTTTCGTAATTATGTCACGCAACTAAATTTTAGTCACGACGGTAGTAAATTATTACATATGTATGACAAAAGGTAGCTAGCTACAATTCTACTTCTTACATGTGAGGTTTCGTGTTTTTATTATTTGGTAAAATTTCATTAGTTGTCAATGAACCTAGATTCAGGAAATTTTATCTTGAGCTCCATACTTTACCATTGAATGATTTCCCAAACATTCATATAAGTGAGCTGCAGTATTCGATACATACTTATATGCCTTAAGTTAACTGTTCGGTTAGAAAGGTCAAGCATCGACTGTGGGCCAGTACAGGCAGAGTGGGGCAGCCAATTCATTAAAGGCATTGAGGAAGGTTATAATATCATGAATAACTTATTGGCCTGTGATTAACAAGATAACAAATATCAATAACAAAAACATCTGAATAGGTATGATTAAGCTTGGCGAGATTGAAATGTAAGGTCAACTATCCATCCTTGATGCCCCATAAAGTATTAATATCAGAGTTGCAGATTTTCATCTATTTAATCAACTAAATGCAGTATTTTAAGCTAAGTTATGTTATAAAGATATGTCTGAAGTAACCAATTTCAACTTTCTTAATTTGTTCGTCCCATACCAAAAATACAATTTGATTGAACTAGATTTTCACAAGTACAAAATAAAAGATTTGCCTCATATCTAAATTAGGATCTCAAAGAAATAATTCAATACTTTCAAATGCGGAACAAAAAAGCAAAACTAAGCTACCCAGCACCCTGAGGATGCCGGAGCTTAGAAAGGCTAAGCCTTTTTTGTATAGACGACACGGTTGGTAGGCCGGAAATACCACGTGAAACGTGATACCCTAAAGCCTACTACCTATGTCCCCACTCTTTTGTGTGCAGAGCAATGCCGTTAGAGCCAGGTCTATGTAGAGTGGGCCGGCCCTTTGAGGAGTATTGGTATTTGAAAATATTTAAAAGAATTTAAAAACACACACCCATCTGGCCCGCAGGCCAATTATAAGTGATAGTTTGCAAGTATATATACTGCTAATTCTTAACCAAATGGTATCATAACGACTTCAACATCGCAATGATAAATGTTCATGAAAATAATGACTTACCCTTATATGCTATTAGGTTCTAGTCAATATTGATTAGTTATCCAACTGTTCGTGCATGAACTTGAAAAACATTGAACAAGCTACCGCGTTCTTAGCATCAAACTACAAAATGAAGCTTGTCAAAGAGTCTTCAGTGTCTGTTAAATGTTAATTAATTATTATACTAATTAAGAACTTTGGATCTTTCATTAGCGAATGACTTCTTTTTTGTCTTCACTCGGACGAAACGAGCATATCAATGATAGCATCGCAAGCATGGTTTAACTTGCTCATAGTGAACCCCTTTTTAGCATACAGAACATCGGAAATTTGCATGACCATTGGTCTGAAGCTTAGAGCTTCTTTTCTATATATTTTGATTGGCACATTCTTGAGATCTCGAATGTAGGT
>LJIJ01005404.1:0-11903 GCA_001718145.1 Orchesella cincta
AAAATGTGAACAAGCAATCTCGTGAAAATAGAGAAATGAACGTAGTTATTCATGGTCTAGATGACCCCAACCTGCTAACAAGCGATAAACAAACAGAAATAATCACAAATCTATTACAATCAGCTCTAAATGTGAGCGTAAATGTCGAAGAAGTGCAAGTTAAAAAAGCAAAGAAGTCCGACCAGTTTGTTGCGATTGTGAAGTTAAAATCTAAAAAGGACAAACAAGCTGTGTTTCGAAACTGTCATCAGTTAAAAAAATATCCAAAGAAAATATCTATCACGGATGACGTACCTCCCTCTACCAAGATGCCACGCCTAACCAAACGAAGGTCAACAAAGCTCAACACTAACCGAATGCGACTTAAATGCTCTGAAACAAATACTTGAAACTGGAACAAAAATGGATCCTTCACTTGAAACTAACATGAGAAATCATGATCGTGAAAGAAGTATCGAGCAGACCAGCCTACCTAAATACGTGGACACATCTATCAAGCCCCCCAACAGTAAACCACTGACCAGAGTACCTAGTGAACCTGTTATCGACATGACTGGCAATTCAAAAGATAACCATTCATCCTTTTGGAACTCACAAGCAGTTAAAGTGAACCTGAAAGCGTTATGGAAAATTGGAAATTCTCATGGGTACCAACAACATATCATGCAATCTATCATGGACAAACACGTGGAATATAATCGACAGGGAATGGAACCATCAATTTGCGTCTGCAATAATTATTGTAATGTGCCATGGAAAAGAATTGGTGATGACCTCAAAATTAAATTACCGAAAAGCGTAAAAAGTATGTACAAAGATGTTATGAACAACATTAAAGAGTTATGGAATGACAAAAATTATCATGACCATACAGAATGTTTCTGCAAGCATGCACTTTCCCACACTTGTAATACGTAGTTTTACTTATAAGCGATACCTACTACACAAAAATCAAAGTTGTACAAAATTAGCATGGGTAATGAACTCAATATAAGTCAACAAAATGAAAGTTAAGTAGTTTTTTTTCTCGTCACTGTGAATAAGTTAATGAGTCGAGCGTTATATATTTTTGTTAACTAGAGTACCGTAAAGTTGTATAGTTATTAAAAATCATTTGTCACAAGTCACAATATATTGATGTTAATAACTTGTCAAGTACCTACAACGTAGTCACATATGATAATGTACGTATAATATAATATTCGCTGAAAATATTTGCTGATGTTTTATAATACGTTGCGTTTAAATGTCAAATATCATGTGGAACTCCATCCAACAATTGTCAAAAGCTATTGTAAAAATAATTCTTTATAGGTCTGTGGCCTGTGAAAAGAAGTGATACAATAAATTCATTCATTCTTCATTCATTCAAAATGTTGATTTTGATTAAATTGTTTATACCTTCATGGTATAGGCTGAAGGTGTTGTGAGTTTTCAACCGTTCTGAGCGCAGATGTCATCTTCCACACTCACTCAAGTACAAAAACAAAATTTCCATGAATTGTATTGCAAAGTAGGATTTCCTTTTCACGCTGGAGATCTATCCTAACTATTCCTATACATTTCAAACCTGTCATCATTCCACCCAATAAATAATAAATATATTCAACCTGCACTTGGATAGGGTTGTTTTTAGAATTCTGAGAAATCTGAAGAAGGATATTTCTAGGCTTATGTACAATGGTTAGTGGGCAAATTCACAACCAAGGTTGAATGCTAAATTTGAAAATATGCATTTACGTCACATAAAGTTAGGTAAGCAGCTAGGATGAAGAACCATATAATATATATATATATAAGACAATACACTCGGATGTGTTACGGATGTTTGAACAAAGCTGCTGCTTTCCTACTCAGCCCAATTGATTTATAGTCTGTCTGTCGGTATGATTTAACCAAGTGATAATTCGCTGAAGTAGCGGTTTAAGGGTTCTACGAAATGGGTCTAAAATATCAGAGAAAGCGAACATCTTTTGGTATCCGAAGGTGAATTAGTTTCATAGACAAATTCAAAGAAATTTGCATTCGCAAGTTAGACAGTATGCTGCTGACAGCTTAAGTGGTAGCTGATGTAAAATTTTGCATTCCGGTTAGTTACATGCAAATGTAATGTGTTTACATTTATTTTTTAACGCACAGCGGTAAACTTGTCGCGAAAGTAGCTAATTATTTTTTAAGTGCCCCGGTCCAATTTTTAAATGAAATTCATTTTTATACTTACAAACTTACTTTATAGATAATAAAGAGGAAACGAATCAAGTACTGGTAACATCAAAAACAAATTATAAGGTAAAAGCCTTCAGTAGCGGAAAGTGAAAGCTTCGTTAAGCATATTAAAAGGACAAGCTTTTCAACTTTTCAAGACCCACTACCGTAAAATAGATGGACTAAAACTTTCACATTCCAAGAAAAATTCACCGCAATGATGATGTTTTTTTTGGGTTTACAAGCAAATATTTATGGAAGTAGTAGCACTAACCAAAACTGTGTGGTTTTGCTGCAGTTTTCCTTCTGTCCATTTCAGAGTGGTCGTTGGCAAACGGTACGTTTAGAGTACCTACATAAATACCTATTTATGGATGGGTAATACATATTGAATTCTGTTCCGAGATTTTGACCTAGTTTACATAGACAAAAGTATATCGATGTAAACAAAACGTGAAGGGACTTTGAAACCGTGTTAGCTACCTAACTGTGAAAATACGGGCACATTCTTTTGTGCAGAGAAATCTCATTCATATTCGGATGACGTAGTCGTACTTTAAATAGCAAAGATATTCAATCCACCCATATCCATATCATGAGTGAAGTGA
Organism: Orchesella cincta; assembly: GCA_001718145.1. NCBI lineage: Eukaryota > Metazoa > Arthropoda > Collembola > Entomobryomorpha > Orchesellidae > Orchesella > Orchesella cincta. The sequence goes on from LJIJ01005404.1 coordinate 2,814, forward strand.
TATACTATATAAAATACCAAGTGAGTGCTGGAACAAGTCTTTATATACATTTGTCCTAGAGAAACTGGGTTCATTCATCATTGGCTTTTTCTTAAAAAAGAAAATGTTTGCTCTCTTTCGCAGTATTGATCTCCAAACATGAGAATTTGTGCAAACAAAATAAAAATATTTCCCTTTGATCTTGGAAATAACAAGGGAGCCACGATGTAAAATATTTAGATATTTTAGGCAAATAGGAGGTTTTATTTTTCGAGTATTTTTGTTCCTTCAATTTTGTAATTTAATTTGTATGCAATGCTATTGACAGTCTTCCAATTCGCAATATTTTGGGATATTGCTTCAAAAATATGTTAGTTATTGCTTTAAAATTTCTTTGGGTATTATAACACTTCCTTCCTGTTGGAATATATTTGCATGCAAAGCAAGTGCCATCTCACTAAACGATGAATGTAACACATGGGAATATTTATGTGTGACAGACACATTTTTTGAATTGGAAATATAGGAAGGTGAAACTAGGTTACATTGTTGAGAGGGATATCAACTTGCAACTGAAGAGAATATAGACTCGTTGCTGTCGAGCTTTCGGGTGCTACAGAGATAAACTGGGACTGCGATAACAGTAACAGAGCAAAGTGCCCTTGTATTCATTGCATGCATCACATGTCACGCCACTATAATCCAGTCTAAAAGCAATTGCTTTGCAGAACGGATTCCGTTTCTGGAACAGGATTTACTGGTTGACGGAAACAGGTTAGAAATCAGGACGAATTGGAGTCACACAGCAGAAATTGAGTGGGCTTATATAAACCTGCGGAGAACGAGAGTGAGATTTGCATCTGAAGTTGATAATAAAATGAATGACAAAATCATTTCACCCTCTAACAAATGCAAGGACTTCCATGCGGATTCCTGATTGCTTGTCTTTGTGAACCGGTATGTTACGTTAGATTTAAATGCTAGATTTTGAACATCAAGTATAAATTCTCTGTTAGTATGCATGCATGGCTGTTCATTTGCCATAATCCATCCTGATTCCACGAAGGGCTTATCGTACTTGAAACTTAAGTACAATTAATTATAAAACTTTTTTCCTTCCAATTTTTCTAATCCTATTTGCTATTCAATAGTCCATAAAGTTACTTCATATAACTGGGTACATAACTCATCAAAAATAATTTAATTCCCACATTCACCGAAGGTGAGAAAAAAACTTTCACTGATCGTGAGTGAGTACATACTGCCGCTGATGATATCCATCAAGGATGGTAAACAGCACGTGTAGTGCATTATGTAGTTTAGCAAACAAGTCAGAAAGTTTCAAGAATATTTTCCCTCTTCATTCATTCTTTGATCATCATCCTCAGCATATCCTTCTTCACCTCACATCACACTCTCCCAAATTCTTATGAATGCAATGAATTTACTTACTCAAGACTTTCTCTGTAGCCAACCATTCGTAAAAAATAAGTTTGGCTCTCCTCGTTATAATATGACTTTTTGTTTGCTTGTTCAAGTGTGAGCTAAATATTTCCCAAAGAAAAAAAATTACAAATTTCCAAAAAAAAAGTTCAAAGACTCCGACCGACAGCTAGTGAGTTTCGCGGAACAGTTCCAAGAAAGGAAGGAGGGAGGAAGGATTACCAAAGGGGATTTACTTTTACAAGATATTGTTGCACACAAACACAAGCATGCAACATCGTTTCCTACTGCTCGTTTTACGTTTGCATACAAGTACAAACACATTACAAGCTTGTTAGTAACTTTTTGAGAAGATGTGCACAACATATATGTATATTATGTACTTGGGAAAAACAATTTTATGTCGTTTGCATTTCCTGGTTTTCCTTTGCTTCGTTTCCCTTTACAACAGGGGAGACTCAAGGCTTTAACTTGATGGAAGGAAAGAAGCTGGAAAACAAGTTGTTTGTTAGCCAACAGAGAGCTAATCCAAAAAGTAGGAACGCAATAAGCTGTTAAGTTTCAAAGAGAATCCACATGAGAGGAGAAAGTGAAGACCAGTTAATCTCAGAAAGCATATACCTACATTACACGTTTACTTTGAGCTAAAGCTAACTAGTATTACATTTGTCCTAAAATGAAAACAATATCCAGATTTTTTGAAGAGGAAGGAAAACTTGTGAAGCTGGTTGACAAACAATGGTCGTCCGTTGAAGCAGAAAAAATTAGGCTATGTATATTGCACTAGTCGGGTGGTGATACATTTCCTTCTTATATTTCACAGTACAATTAAATGTTTTTTTTTCTTTTTGATGAAATGAACACAATCAAAAGTAAGTGCGTGTGTCACGTCACGCATTTACCTTGAAATTGAAGTAGCGACTAAAATATTTTCCGTACACGATCTTCCATACAAGTCGCAAAAGCTGCAATGAAACTTATTAAAAGTCTTTCTCGCCCAAATCTCCCAGCTCCGTGTTTCCACTTTTTACACGAGGAGGTGAGCAAAGTAGTGAAATGCTGTCAAAAGCATTCATTCCTCTCTTGAAGAGGAGAGCTTTTGGGCATGTATGCATAATGATGTATGTTGGTGACAACCATGTAATGAAATTGCATGTTATTTTTTGAGTGGAAGATGGAGAGTTTGAGATTTTATGGGGTATGTCATGCTTATCAGCATGTAACAAGAGCGGCGTGGTTGTAAAATTATGTTAATGCTTACACTTTATGTGCGATTTATATATGTAGGATTTTGAAGCGTTGGGGGGAAAATCAGGTACTAAACTGGAGTATTATAAGTTTTACAGCCATTTTGCAACTCGGTAGTCAATGTATGTATATGTTGTGTAAAATGGAGAGATATTATCAGATCTTTAAACCCAGCGTTCATTTCCGGTCCAACATTTGTGAAAGGTTAGTGTTGCTTGTGTTAGGGAATCGGACTGGAAAATAATATTTATTAAGTTGTCGTTCTACAAGTCGTAAAAATGTAGTTGATCATATTATATTCTGCTCGAAAATGCAAAAATTATTTACATGGGAAACGAGGAAAGTACAGCGTGAGCTTTTACTATTAATTACTTTTCTATTTAAGCTTTTGCATATAATGTTTCTTGTTTGTTGCCTACTCGGATAATACAATAGCGTGGCTGTTTTTACCTGCCTTGGAATACTACAATATTTTTCATCATTCCATTTACGAATCTCAAAATTCTTCGCACTCACTTTGACGAAAAAGCGAGAACTCAAACTCAGAGCCAGCACAAAGGGATTAAAACTGTCAGCCGTTATGAAATGGATTACATTACCATATACATTTATTCCTTTCTTTCAGCTCAATCAATGCTAATAAACGTTCTCTCATAATATATATAAATGCTTCCTCCTTTCAAGCACCAAGTATACTTTTATTCTATTTCTGGCAAGTGATGAAAGAGATTAGGACAGCTCGATGAGTTCGGATTTCAGACTTTTCATCCCACCGACTGGTCTTACTTAAGTATTGCCGAAACCAAAAGTTATGTGTAAATTACAACAATGCATGTACACATCTATGCTTTTGCTTCGAGTAAATCTAGACACCTGATATTTTTATTAAATTCAGAAAAACTTCATTTGTAATGTCACGTTAATGCTCATGAAAGTATTAGAGTGTAGGCGTACGATTCATCTCATCCGCTAGTGCAGACTATGAAAAATGGCAACTTTAGTGAATAACAGATTTCCAAGAATGTGCTCGCTTCAGGCTTCAGGAAAACTCGTGTTTCTGCATTTATTATTCAATACCGTTGATGATTAGCTTATGATCAGGCAGTTTTCTAACCGTGTTCACTAATATTAGTTTTCAGGATATAATATTCTTTTCGAGGCTTCAATAACATCGGGTGTGTTGAAAATCTTCAGAATTTTCTCTCTACCGCTTTGAATCCATCATTAGAGCGTTGCATCGATGGATAGGATAAATGTGAATGTATAATGAACGAATGGTTTTGACAATGAATTCCATTCAGCTAATTTGTTCCAAAGAAAAAGACTACAAAAGAAGTAGAGGATTAAAATACTAATGGCTGGATTTTCTATAATAAAAATTTTAATATCTTTAACACAAAGAAAAATGAAGTACGTAGGCAATGTGTTACTTTCTCTTTTGAGTTTTTCTTATGAAATTCTCGAGCCATTCCCTTTTATGGATACAATAGCTTCGGAATATTTTAATTATTCCGAGTTTAATTGTGTGCAATGAGCTATGCCTGCAAATATACGCAGATAAATAATTTGTAACATGTCCTGTTTTAAAATGTTTTCTTCTTCTGGATATCAATAAGTACCAATCCTGAATGCGTACAAAACATTTAGATTTTCCCACATCTTCTAAGCTACCTAAAACTATTATTTTATCATGAATCTGGCTTGCTTCAAATAATGTAACGTATGTAGCACCAAGCTTCCCACATATGGCTTTAATATGAACAGATGACACAAATTATAATCTCATTTGTGAGTTTACTCTGTATGAAGTGGGACACTAGGTATTCACAATTCACAAATGAATTACTATGTGCCACTCTTGTCAGTTTTTACTGCAATGTATATACATTCATATAGTATGCGTTTGTTCAGTAAACTACACTGCCTACAGTGCTTCAAATACGAATTCGATAATTGCTGCGTAAATTTCGAAAATTTAGTGCCCGTTGTACATGCGAGTTCTCTTAATTCTGTGCTAAAATGCATAAATTTAAAAAAGCTGCACGAAATTATGTGTGGTAGGAGAATAAGCTTGGCTCATAAAGAGGAACTGCAACTGTGTATTAGAAGACATTAGGTACATATATTGTACGTAAAGCAGTTGGTTGAGATTACCTCAGTGTAAAACGTTCCTTTCCTGCCGTTGGAAAGTGTGTTCCAGTAATTTTACTTCTGTATTACCCTCTCGCTTTTTCCACATGCTTCAACAACCGGCTAATCAAGACAAATGTGATCATTTGATTGCGGCATATACCACACATCTTGGTAACGTATGGGTATAATCTAGCTAGGGATGGCTCTTCTTCCTCAAATGATCTAGAATGCTTGCATGAATGAACACACTTTCCAACATAGCTTAACTTGTATATATTGTATATGAAATGCCTTATGTTATCTTAATGTAGAGTACATGGGAGTTGAATACGAATACGAGAGGCCCGAGTGTCTTAAAGAATATAATGTGTGATTCATCTTGCCAATACCTTGTGGATGATGATATGACCACAGAAGGGAATTAATATTAGAACTGGATAGCCGTACACAGCCATAATGAGTTTAGGGCTTGTCTTTACCTGAAGATTCCGAAGAAACTGAACAGTGGAAGTGGGAGTTGGGGCATAGCTAGATTTTCCGGAGACCATATGGGTAGATGGCTTTAAAGACTGGATGTTATTATAAAGAACGTATACAATACTTAGAAGCATCGCCACTCCTTCATCCTATCGTATTATGCACCCATAATCGAAGTCATAATGACAATAACTATTCCAGTTTTCCAAACAAGGTGCCTGCTAGTCTATTAAAAAATTTTGTTTTGGGCAGTTTGAAAGATTAATGGGATTTTAGGCACGGACACTTTTTTAAGGCATTCCAAATGTTGGTCAAATTCATTCCAAAAGTATTTACAAATTCCTTCTGAATAGCTGAAAACTGGATAAAAGTAAAAGTCTACGTATTAAAACTCATGTGCTATATAATATAGCATAATATAAATTATATGTGTATGTCACAAGAGTTAAATTGCAAAGCTCAAGACGACATGCCCACTACGCGTGAAACTGACGTGAATTTTGGAACAAAACGGGCTTTTCGCATGTCACATAGGTATTTTTACTCTCGTTTCAAAAAGTTTCGCAACTATTTTCACGACAAAATGAGCTCAGCCCTGATTGTAAAAACAGTAGGACTCGTTTGTGCGAAAATATAGGAGACGACAACTTTGCACTCTGTCACCCTAACTGCTGTAAAGCCCGCACCAAAAAGGACCCCAAGAAAATATGCTGACTTGACTGTTCCTAATTTGTGAAAAAATCTAATTAAAAACAAAAACAGAATGAAAAAGTAGAAACAAGTCATGCTGAGTAAGTTCATTATTAAAGAACACCCATATTTTTCACCATTTCCAGACTATATCTAAGTACATATGCATATATGATGTATGCATATGAGTTATGTAAAAATCCAAAGCAAAACTTGTGAAAGAAATTTGTACGCGCAAAAATTCAGTCAGAAAATGAATGGGGGTCCTTGAAGAAACTATAAAAGTTTTACAAATTCAATGCAAGTCTTCCTAACTCAAACATACGGGAAAAATGTGGAGCACATATAGAAAGATGCTCAAGTTTGTACAAAAAAAGTGGGACACTGAAACAAACTGGAATTTAAAAGACAACAAGAGGAAAGAAAGAAAAACTAGAAACACACTTTTTCATGCATAATATAAAACGAGAGAGCAAAAAATAGTTTTGTGAGTTTGAATGAACAGCAGCAGAAGAAGCATAGCAGACGGTTAATAAATTGCATGGAGCAGAAACGGGTAGCAGAAGAAGAAGTGGGCAAATGACTTGGAGATGTTTCCTTTGAGAATTATTCTCGTCTTCACGGTCTCAATACCATACCATATCGTATCACCCAGAGGAGTGTTATGCTAGAATGCTCTGTGCGTTTCTTTGGATCTGTCGGAGGAAGCGTGCTGTGTTTTGGTACGTAGATTTTGATAACAAAAAATCTCAGAGGAAACCTTACGAAAGGAATCCAGTTTTCTTTTCTGTAAACTTTCTAAATCCTGGTACGTGCATGCATGATAAATGAGAATATGTGTTGGTTAATGAATGAGTCCAGCACGAAAAAGTGTCGACTGTTGACTACAACAACTGTACCAAAGGCATAAATATTTACAACATAATACATATTTGAACATATATTATACATAATTTTAATTTGTTCATACACATGCCAAATAATAATGTTCTTGTGTTTTTAATTTAAATTCTTGAGTTTTACTCGCAGGCAAAACAAGTTAGTTTCAATAAGCAAATCCGTTTCCAATCCATACACAATCAAAAGACTTTTATTAAAGGCGGTGGTTGCCGCAAATAAATGCGATAAGATGTTTTGACAATTTTCTGCTGTCTAGAAATCACGCAACAAAAGTTCCTACTCCCAAAACGACTTTAATTTAACTTTAAATTCGTTATTAGGATTTGCATGCAGGTGACGGTAAAAGTTTAGCCTCAACAGCACAGTAATTATACTTTTGCTCCACATGTCATGGTTTTGTAAGAAAAGTTTGCAAAGCAAATAAAAACTGCTCAAACTTCCCTTTTGTTTTGAGAAATTATGACTTTATCACCACAAGTGGAACGACACTATGCTGGCGACAACCTTGTAAAATTCGTGTAATCTCCTGACATAAAGCAGTGGGGCGCATAACCTTCATGTGTGAACTAAAAGAATCACGCCTGGTCTCCATTTTATCCTGGTTGAAGTAGGGATTAGAGCTGGTGTTGACCTCCTGATGTGCCAACCTTTTGTTTCACTCTTCAGGCAGTTTTTTTTGTGGCATGAAGAATGAAACAAAACAATACATCAGAGATTAAAATCATGCACTACTTTCTTAAGTAGACAAAGAAAGCAGCGGGATGAAATGCGTGCATGGCTAATTTATCGTGGTTGGTGAAAACCAATTTTGAGCCAACTATATTGTACTCGATATGCAACCGGATTGCGAATCTCTTCATGAAAGGACTGAATGAATGAAACCCACAAGCCAAAAATTATATTCGCCATCACAAGACACCGATTGCACCGATACAACATCGCTTTGAGAAAATAAACAAAGCTGTGCTTTCACAAGCTCTCATTGTTCTGCCAAGCCAATCAAATCCAGATTCTGGGAAACTCATAATAGATCCAGAAAATTGGTCGACACTTTTCCATCTGCCATATTTCACGCTATCACACACAACATTGACAAGAGATTTGTACAAAGTCACGAACTATCGGCTCCAAATACTTTTATGGGTTTAGCGAGGATAGCGTGATACTTATTGTTCCAAGGATCCTGACATATCACTGCAGACTTGCAACGATTTGGATATGCAATGTGTGATATATGATACACAATTTAGGAGCCCGTTTGATACACAATCTCCTTTGATTTTGATACAAATCTCCGTCACCGCACTCCTTCGTGTAAGCGGATGTTATACAAGAAAAGAAAGAGTTTACTGCTTTGACATCCTATTCTGTCTCCACAAATACCTAAAATATTTTATTCACACGAAATTGGAAGCCAAGAGCAAACTTGATTATGTGATCGCATAAACTTTGTATTGTTGATGTTATGTTGACCTGGGTAAGAGTAAGATCTACTTTCACCTTAAAGTGGATGAAAAATACTCTCAGCAACAGCAAAACTTTATTTTCAATAGAATACCTCCACTTTTTCTCTCGATTGGAGCAATATAGAATTTTGTTTGCAGCTTGGTACTTTCAAAGAACAAATTGCTTCGACATTTGAACATTTTCAAAAGGTTGTTGGAATTTCTTCCCAGTTTTATTTATCATGTGCTTGTTCTGATCCTTGTCTCCAAATTCCCCTTCTTACCTGTGCGGTTTGCTGTCTAACATCAGCGCCTTTTGGCATGGGTCAAGCAAAAAAAAAAAAACCAAAAAAAAGCGCGAAAAAAGCAAATAAGTTGTGCCCGTTATGCCTTTTTAAGCAGCCTTTTTGCTGATCATTTTTTACTGCTTTTTTGCTTCAATGCTTATTCAATTTAAATATACATAAAGGTACATTTATATATATACATAGCACAAACACATGCTACAATGCTTTCCCTAACTTTAAAACGACGCGCATACTCGTTTAAATGATGATTTGTATACCATCAGAGCAAGAATTGACAATGCGCACCTTATAAGACAGTATCAACAATCAACAAACTTGTTAAAATTCAAAAACATAGTGCTAGCATATTCGTAACGTAACGGTATGAGGACGTAGATATCTGTGGAAATCTATTACAAAATGCTCTACATTGTTGTTTCATAGAAAACAGTAACTGTATATTGTAACTTAACATTTGTTGTGTGCTT
>LJIJ01005405.1:0-11903 GCA_001718145.1 Orchesella cincta
TCACGCATTCCTATAAACCCACGACCACCCCCTCTGTCACGTAACGCAAGTCTATGCTATATATGTTCATAGGCCACATGAAAATTATAATAGTCACTTGGGATACTTTCGTCATTTTTTACTAGGCAATTTATTTCTTTACCATAATGATTAATGATTCACAGTTTTACCCATATTTAGTATCACATTTGATTATAGATAGTGATTACTTGCATGTTTTAGTAGTTCAAAAATTGCTTCTAGTCAGTTACCCAATGAGAAGACATGTATGCGTCCAGTGACACAACGGGAACTTTTCATTGTCATGGGGTGGTTGATTGTTTCAATATCTGTAGTTGCTATATTACTGATGTCTTCCTCATCAAACCAGTCTGCATGCTCGTCATTTAGTCTGGAAGTCCAAATAACCATTCTTTCCAGTTGCCGCATAGCAGCGACCCTAATTGGACGGGAAACACGTCGGAAGTGCAAAACTGATAACTTGTCTGGTGGTAGAAGTGCTGGAGTTTCTTGACAAGCGATGATTAAATCATGATTTTATACAAACAATATTTTCGAATCATACTTGATACTGAAACCGTATCAAACCGTAACGGTTTGGGCTCCAACCGCAACCACCCACGTGCTGTCACGCTCGTACGGCTAACGCTCAGACCGCACCGCACCCCGTACCCACCGTTATGTTTGAAATGGACGGCCCCAAAACAGTGATTTGAAACGGCTTTATGTCCATTTTCTGACAAATAGAGATTTTGATGCAGATAGATTTAGCAAAAAAATCTTCACATTTTGATACCGAATTCAAATGTGTTAACTTCAGTTTTATCTATAAACAAAGACCAAGATGGTAGTGGTTTATTTTTTCTGGTAGACAATCCATTGTTATATTACATTTTGCAAATGCAGTTAATCAGAAGTTCATCAACTTAGCGAAAGCTTTTGTAAACTTCTCAGGCAAGTAATAACAAATATGGTGGATTTTTTTGCGAAAACATTCCATCTAGAATCTGGCTGACTCAGAACGTTATAAATTGACGTTTTATTTTTAGGGTTTTTAGAAAATATTGATTTAGGAGGTAAAGCCGTTTCAAATCACTACTTTTGAGAGATAAAGCCGATTCTTTGCCTTTCATCAATATTTCATATACAATCACTCACTATTGGCTTCATTAATGTGAAGCAAGATAACATTCTGCTATCTAATTATCAATGCAGTGCTTCGGTAAACGCCTGTATTGATTTAAAAAAATCCAGATAACAGATTCCTATTTTCTTTAATTTTACTACCAACCAGCCACCCATACTGTCCAAGCAAATTATCGAACATCCTTCGCCTCAAGATTGTTTCATTATGTAATATGAGATAGGAAGAGGACTGTGATTCTATGAAGCCCATAAGCAAAGCATTGAAATATAGTCTTGTTTCGTTTAAACTACTAAATTTTTGCATTGGAAACCCCATGAAGGTTATCTTAATTTTCAAAATTCACAACAATTGTGTTCCATAAGCAATCTCTCTATATCCCTTAGTTCAACCAAACTGGCTTGTAGCATCCCACCATTCTTTCATGCTATTATTTAACAACGTTTTACAAAAGAACAGGTGTTAATAAACCCACGGTGAAATCGAAGGTTAGATAAGCGTATCTGGACTCAAATTATACTGTATGGCATTGCACAGTTATCTTTTTAATACAACTTAATTCCAAACTGACTGACGTGTTGGCGAAAAACAATACAACTAATTATCTTGATCACCTTGTAATTTTTGGCATACCGTGTTTTGTTGCTGACGTCCAATAAAAGTGACTGACAATGACACCCAAATCCTACGCAATACATTTCATTATATAATCATGCAGATAAAATGTACGATATTTGTAATTCCACTGTCATTTCTTTTGTTTTAACGTCAAGGGGTTTTAGATTAAATATGCATGGTGTTAAAACAACAGTTTTTAGGTTCCCATACTACTGCATTTGATGTTCGATGTTTTACATTTAAATGAGCATATGGTATTGCCAGGTCCATTTAAACCCGACTATATGGTTTCGTCATATATTGTGTTTGCACTAACCTGTTTTCTCTTAATCATTCTGTACGATGGCGCATACGGTTTTTGACAGAGTTCGAAATCACCCCAATCCTCAGTTTTATGCTGAGGATTTCCGAAATTGGTTCTCCGTTTTCTTTTTACCAAAAGATCAAGAAGTGGAGTACGAAAATGTTTCTTCATGGCTGCAAGCAATCGCTTTTGGTTTCCCAAAAGATAAAGTGAAAGAGTTGGTACCCGAAAATTTTGTGCAAGACCACGTCTGGGAATTTTTTAATAGATATGATTGTACACGAGAGGAAGAGTCCCATGTGTTTTACTTCTGTCTACTGTTGGATTGGGTAATTTTGAATTCGTATTTACCAAGAAAATTTCAACCTGCTATACAAACCTATTTATCTTTTTTGAAATAGATACATCTACACCTCCGCAAGCAAAACTATCAAGGAAATGACAACATATTTGGTTTCATGAAGGATCAAAATATAAACGAGGTGAAAGTTGTTATTGTGGGACATAAACCTGTTGGGAATTCCCAAAATTCTTCTGGATCTTCTTTCCATGGAACAAAATGTGCAGCCACGAAATATCTCATAGATTTCGCGGTTACCGAAACTAACCTGGTACTTGGAACGGAAGCTAGATTCGACCTCCAATTTTCGAACGCTGAATTCGAAAGTGCCAAAAAATTGTGCGATCTTAGCGGCTGGATTGAACAAAGTAGTCATACAATTTTAAACATCTTAATGAGCCTAAACATTTTTGTTAATCCCTAAATTCCGATTTCTCAGACGTACTTTTACTGAACGCATCATTTACATACTGTAAAGACAAAGACGATCCTGTTTACCAGGGATGGAATATCATAACTGATTTCTTTATTCAGTATTTAAGCTCTAACCCAACAAGCAAGGCTTTCATATTCGCTGGAGAGCCTGCATCAAAAAAGTTATACTACGTTGACAAGGTGATTTAATTTTATTGAATTATTGAGCATATAATTTAATTTATGTCAGTTCAACATATTTGTTTTAAACATTGACCTCTAATGTTTTAGGAAAACCATTCGGTGAGTGAACTATATCATCCCAGCTATTACACAACAGGAATTGCCACATTGCCTCGTTTAGATTGGCGTCTGCAATTTCCATTTTTCAATGCAAATTTACACCTTTACAAAACGCACGGTAGAGATTCGAGCGTTGTGATTGATTGGCTTAAGTTCAGCAAAACATCAGTGAGCCAAGAGCGTCGCCAAACCAAAATGTTGAAGCTCATGGATGCCATAATTGAGAAGGGAATGGAAATAAATACAGATGCGGTTTTGTTTAAGCTGCAATTGAAGTCCTGCTTGTGTGTTCCACAAAATCCACCTATTATTATGGAAGATTCCACTTCCCATTTGTAAAACTTAAAAATATGTAAAACATATTCATTATGTGGTTTATATTTTGCGATGCTTCAATTTGTCACTCCGACAGTTTTTAAGAATAATATCGTGACATTTAACTGCTGTAATAAAAAGGTTTTGTGAACAAGTGATGCAGATATACATACTAATAAAATCATCCGAAAGCCGGTTGGGTAAATAAAAAACATGCATGTCAACCACTTAAAAATCCTTTTGTGTTTGAACATTTGATTCAAGTGTTCAAGCACAAACTGTAGAATACTTACTGTGAATGTTATTGAAAAACGTAACGGAACAGTTTACAAAATGAGCCAGCTCCTTCGATTTCCATAGGGGTAAGAATAGAATACACCAGATGGTTATGAATCCAAATGATCTGCCTATGCGTATTCTTACGTGAAACAGTGACTGATTTTGAGGAATGAGCTCAGAATTGTAGGAGAGTGCGCTCCATAAAACAAACAATACACGTAATGTGTAATTAAAGAAAGAAAAGGAAAACTTTGTGTGGTCCTTCTGCTTTACTACTAACTGGTTTCTGGAACCATCCCAAGTTAGTGGACATGACCAGAAATACAGTGCCCATTTCTTGTGAAACTGGAGTAATTTGTAGTAGCGTCGGGTTAGCATTGTTTACTGCAATTCAAAATTCCAGAAATGTGTGGGTTTCCCTATGAATTAAAATGAAATGATGGGTTGCTCAGGGAATTTGAAAAAGATTGAAGGGTAGCAATTCAGAATGTATACCATTAATTAACACAACTACAACAGCAGTATACAGTTGGAGATATGCATGGAATATGAATGTGAGAGGGAAACGCCCGTCTTTGAACTAAACATTAAGGTCGTCTTGTGGCTATCGAAAACAGGAGAGAGAAATCGATAGCAACTATTTTTTAACTTTAAAAAATAAGACGAAGTTTTGTTTTAATGTAAATTTTAGACTGGTTTTTTCCCAATATTCAAATAAAAAACTAGTCTTAAATTGATTTTTATTATTAACTTGTATATGTATGTAATATTATAACCAAAACTTAACATGTATCTAAATGCATAAACAAATCCTTCGATGAACATCAGTCTTACCCGGCTGTAATGTTTTGCCTTATTCTTACTATGCAAATAACATTCTATTTAATTCTCAGTTAGCAACGTAGTTAATTTAGTAGTTAGCAGAGACTTTATTCTATCAAGTATATCAATATGTACAGGGAAACAAGTGTGTATATAAGTAGAGTCAGAATGTGAGTGAGTCTCTCTCCTCCGCTCACCGTGTACCTAAGTATGAATATATGCCTATGGACTGAGTGCCATCCTCATGGTTCAGCGTCCCATGCTTCATTACTTACAAAGTACAACATAGCTGGCGCTCATGGCCACAACTACAACTTACAATAACTCATATATTGTTACATCCCCTTTCTTTTCTAAAGTAAGATAATCTAGTAACAACATCATGACAAAACAAATCAAACAATAATTAAAGAAATGCATGAAAAATGTATATCTACATACTAATCACTTTCACTAGCATTTTCACTTTAATCACGATATTTAGCAGGACGTTGTATCTTTCTTGCTGAACGTCTCGGGGCTGTCGGGACTGGTACCACTTCAGCTTCATCCTCTACTGCTAAATCCTGGGCTGGAGAGGTTCCGTTGAGGCTCGTATCTGTCTCCGGTTGCGTCGATAAGTGCCATCGCCAACCTGGACAATATATGACCTTTTCCCCCATCTTTTTAAAATTGTGCCCTTCGACCACACATCTTGACCCGGAAGCCTCATGCGGACGACTGCACCTTGACTAAGCGAAACAAGTTCCTTACTGCCTCTGTTGTAGTAATCTGCTTGTTTTTCCTTTGCTGTAGTCTTCAACTCTTTCACGTTCGAGTACCCTTCAGGCTCCAGCAACTCTGGTCTGGTGGGTAGCAAAGTTCTCGTTCTCTTCCCAAACATCAATTGGGCTGGACTCTTCCGAGTGGCTGCGCACGGAGTATTTCTTAAGTCCAGCAACGTTAAGAAAAAATCTACTTTCCCTCCAAGGCCTTCTTCATCAACCCTTTACAAATCTTAACAGCATTTTCTGCCTTGCCGTTTGATTGAGGGTAGGTGGGACTTGAAGTGACGTGGTCCACTTGGAAGTCTCGCATGAACTTCTCGAACTCTTCACTAACGAATTGTCTCCCGTTATCGGTCACCAGCTTCTCTGGAATCCCGAACCTTGAGAACATCCTTTTCATGCTCTTTACCACGGCTGCAGTCGTCTGGGTAGTCAGCTTATCATACTCAAAATAGTTTGAGAAATGGTCCACAACAATGAGAAAATGTTCGTTTTTCATCTCGAACAAATCAGCACTCAAAGTTGACCATGCGCGATCAGGGACTTCCAACGGCTCCAGTGGTTCCTTTTTGCTTGACACGAAATTTGTTACAAATGTCACACGACGAAATGTAATCTTTTAGCTCTGCATTCATCCGCGGCCAATACACATACTCACGGGCTCGCCTCAGGCATCCTTCTATCCCGATATGCGACTGATGAATGAGTTTCATGCAGTTCAGGCGCTCTTTGTGTGGCATAACAACTCTGTCTCCACAAAAGATTAATCCATCCTCAGTTACAAGCTGATCTCGAACCGAATAGTATGGAATTGCCTCCACTCGAACTTGCTTTCTTTCCGGCCAACCTTGCTGAATATACAACTTTACTTGCTGTAGAACTTCATCTTTTGCAGTTGCCGTCTTTATCTCTTTCATCCTTTGTTGTGAATTGGTGTTGTCATCAGAAATTTTAGCTTCTTCGAACTGTTTAATCTGATTTAACTCCTTGATGTTGGCATCTTTCTGCTCATCTCTCATTGAGGTAGGCTCTACTCAAGGTGTCGGATATGTACATCTCGCTTCCTTTCTTGTAAACCACCTCCAATGAGTAATCTTGAACTGCAAGCAACATCCTCTGGAGTCGTTTCGGTGCGTTTCCTATCGGTTTTCTCAAAATGGTCTCCAGTGGTTTTGGTCAGTCTCCACCATCACTTTTGATCTTCCATACAAATAGTGATGAAATCTCGTGCAAGCATGAACTATCGCCAGCATCTCTTTTCGATCTGGGCATAGTTTTGCTCAGTTTTCGTCATAGCACGAGATGAAAACGTCACTGGTCTTCCTTCCTGCAGCAGAACGCGCCAATCCCTTATCACTCGCATCACTTTGCACAGTGACAGGCTTGGTCACATCGTAGTATGCAAGAACTGGAGCATTAAGTACAAGTGATTTTATCAGATCAAATGACTTTTCATGCTTTTCGGTCCAGCTCCATTCAGCATTCTTGTCAGTCAGTCTCCTCAACGGCTCAGCTGCATCTGACAACTTCGGCAGGAACTTGGAAAGGTACTGCACCATTCCTAAAATTCTGGAAACTGCTTCCTCCGGTTTCGGCATTTTGACAATAGCATCATGCTTTCTAGGATCTATTTTCACTCCATCCTTTGTCAACAAATGTCCCATAAACCGTACTTCTGTCAATCTGAGCTTAGCTTTCTCTCGATTTAGCTTCAGATTTACACTTCTGGCTTTCTCCAGCATTCTTCTTAGATTGCTGTCGTGGTCTCTCAGCGCCTCTTCTTGTGTGTCTCCAGAGCCGGTGACCAGGAAATCGTCTGCTATCACCTCAACCCCGTTCAAGTTTTCTGCAAACTCATGCATCTTTCTCTGCCACACTTCCGGTGCTGAAGATATTCCAAATGGCATACGTAGAAATCTGTATCGCCCAAATGGAGTGTTGAAGGTCGTGAAATAACTGCTTTCATCCTCCAACTCCACTTGCCAGAAACCTGCTATAGCATCAAGAACACTAAAAACTTTCACTTTAGCCATTCTTGCCGTTGCTTCTTCAATCACGGGCAACAGATAATGCTCACGTTGTATAGCAGTATTCAATTCTTTTGGATCAAGGCACATACGCAACTTCGTTGGTTCTTTTACGATGGTGATGCTCGAAACCCAGTCTGTAGGCTCAGTCACTTTCTTTATGACTCCCTGCAGCTTCCTGTTTATCCAACCACTCCTTCAGCGGCTCTCGCAACGCGACTGGAACTCTTCTTGGAGCATGGATAACTGGTTTTGCATCATCCCTCAACTTGATCTCATACTTGCCTTCTAATTTTCCCCAATCCCGTAAACACATCTTTAAACTCATCCAACAACTGATCGGTAGTTGTGAGTTGGTTCACGGTCCATTGTCTTGATCACTGCTGAGCACCTTCACTATTCCAAGCTGCTCACATGACTCAAGTCCTAACAATGGCTGAGCATAGAAGTCAACAACTAAACAAATCAACTGGTGCACATTGTTATCAACTGAAACTTTCAATGTGCATTTACCAAGTGGTTTCCAGGTCTTACCCCCATACGAGCTCAACTGCATGTCAAGAGGTAGCAATTTCACTTTGCCTTTGTCCCCAGTAACCCTAATGTAATCTTTTTCACTTATTACATTACACGACGCACCTGTGTCTATCTGGAAAATAATTTTCTGTCTTGTCTCCAGCACGGTCATCGTCTTGGTTTTCTTCGTTACTCCTTTTCTGCAAACATTATACAGACTCTGTGTAACTGGCTGAATTTGATTTGCTTCATTCTTCTTTTCGTACACGCTGCTGCAAAATGATTCATTCCGTCACAAATTTTGCATTTCTTCTGCCAAGCTGGACACTTTTTCTTTACTTTCTCGTGCTCCCGGCTGCAAAATTTGCACTTGATCATTTCAGCAGTGGTTTTCTTCTTATTTTCTTATTCTTCGATTGCTGTTGATTTTTGGAACTCCCACCTGGCTCACCTCCAAGCTTTAGAGTCTCCATGCGTAAGCTTTGATGACTGCTGCTCTGCAACTTCAGCTGCACGAACGATGGTCAGTACTTGGTCAAGGTTGGGATCATCTTCTCGAAGCACCCTCTCTTGCACCTTTTTATCTCGGAGTCCCAGCACCACTTGGTCTCGGATCCGCCTGGCCATGTCATCTGCTCCAAATCCACAGTTGGACGCTTGAAGCTTCAACGCTGCAACATAACTATCAATTTTCTCTGACTCTCCCTGCATTCTGGAACCGAATTTGAACGTCTCGAACATGGTGTTCCCTCTTGGCGTACACCACTTCTCGAACTTTTCCATGACGGCTCTGTAACTCTTAGTTCATTCTCGTCCTTCCATTCGAAAGTCTGGAACAGGTCTAGCCCATCTTGCCCAACTGAGGACAGCATTGCAGCTATTCTGACCTTCCTGATTTTCGTGTCGAGGCCGGTGGCAAGCTCGTACATTGTCCATTTCAGAACCCATCGTTTCCAGTTTGCAGATACGTTTCCACTGTGGAGTTCTAGGTGCCTGGAAGTGGCACATGTACAAAAAGCCGTGACTCAGTACTTCTTGGTCGCTCCTTCGTCCGCTTTCTTGCTCGATCCGGTTTCCGGTTTCACCTTCACCTCAACTTCTTCGTCGTCTGGCATTGTACTATCTTCTTTAGGTCACTTCACACAAAAGTTTTGAAATTTTCTGTAGTTTCCTCAAAGAACAGATCAGTCACAATTTCTACTAAATTTTCAGGTTCTAAATAACTCCTGGCACCATGTAATGTTTTGCCTTATTCTTTCTATGCAAATAACATTCTATTTAAATCTCAGTTAGCAACGTAGTTAATTTAGTAGTTAGCAGACTTTATTCTATCAAGTATATCAATATGTACAGGGAAACAAGTGTGTATATAAGTAGAGTCAGAATGTGAGTGAGTCTCTCTCCTCCGCTCACCGTGTACCTAAGTATGAATATATGCCTATGGGCTGAATGCCATCCTCATGGTTCAGCGTCCCATGCTTCATTACTTACAAAGTACGACATAGCTGGCGCTCATGGCCACAACTAAAACTTACAATAACTCATATATTGTTACAATGAATATGAACTTTGGGGCAACCAGAAAACGTCTGATATTGTCAATGCTCCGAATTGATGTTGCGTGAACTTTTGACGCCTCCCCAAAAACCCCAGTGATCAAGAATACCATGTATCCCGTCACCATTCCAAAGAAAAGTTGGGCAAACAGCTCGGTTGAAGTTATAATGCAAGACGCAAATTGAGCATAAAATGCAAATTATAGCAACACATACTGTCATTAGGTTACACTCCTGCATTGAGTTGTATAGAGATTCAAGAACTTGAACTTCTCGTATTTTATGATTGGGCCGATGATATTCACTGAGTGTATGAGAATCCTTGAGAAATCAAAGACAAATTTTATTTAGAAACGTAAAGAATATAAGCAAAATTAGTTATCTTTTGTTACCTTTCACAATACAGGATGCAAGCTTTGAGTGACACAAAACCGTATATTAGAATTGCACACATCCAAAACAATGCCATTTGGAGAATGGATCTCCAGAGTGCAAAGGAATTATTCCTTTGAAGTGATAAATAACTTGCTTTCACCATCCATGCGTAATTTGAATTGCGTGTAGCAATCGATTGCATTTTTGGAAGGAGAATTGCCAAAGGATTAAATGCTGATTCAGGAATCAGCAGAGAGATCAACATTACAAGTGGGCAGCGCAAGGCGTTGTTCTGCAAAATACTTGGCAGCAGAAAACAAGATTCGATCTCCAAGTCGAGGTCTTGGTTGTTGCCATTTTCCAATATTTCCTTTTAATTCAACGGTTCCATTCAGAAACTGACAGAAGCGATGTTTCACGCGCTCATGACAATATACGGTGTAGATGTAATACTGTAGACGCTAGAAACGAGAATGTACAGATCGAATTCAACATCCTGTCATCTTTTTGGATGCAGAAGTTAACCGTTGTAATCAGCAAAGCAGTTGAGTGCACAAATAAATAAAGGTATGACAGGAAGGTTTGTTCGGCAGCCCAAAATTTTCCAGTTTGTGCATTCCACCGGTAAGGTTGGTAAATTACAGTTGTTGGAGGTGGGCAACTTGGACACCTTTAATACGCTTTATTTCATTTAAAACATTTGCGAGAAACAAATCGCTAGCAATTTTTAAAGAGTTTCGACAGCTAGGTTTCCTTTATTCTGAATAAGTGTTGGTGTTGTTGGTATCTAACAGTTATTTTGAAAATTACCTTGAGTTTGGTCAAACGTCAGTAATAAAAACCGAAGTATAAATTACTCAAAACAACGCTTCGGATTTCCAATCGGATTATGGTGTTTGCAAAAAACCAATTGGTATTAACATTGTTATTGAGAGAAAACGCGGAAGGGAAATAGCTGCTGAAAAACAAACCTGCATAAATATACCCGAGAAAATGCAACATGTATCTGAAAGCGAACCGAAATGAGATAAAAATATTTTACCTGCAATATAATTGCACCAGAGTTTTTTCTGGTTTTATTAACCAATTGGTTTGAAAATTTGGACGCATAAACTTTAAACCATTCCATAACTGGCAAGAAAGGCTTTTAAAAAATTAAAAACATTAAAAAAAGCAATATGCAGCGAAACTACTAAAAATTACTATCTTTAAAATCATAAATTGTATAGTCAGACAAAGCGTATGTTTTCAATTGTTTGAAATAGTTTTAATAACATCTCAATCAACTATGTTATCAAATTTCTGCTTTTTTATTTTCACATTTTGAATTATCAGTAGTAGTTTTTACATCGATTGTTCCATGAACTCAGACGAAAATGGCATCGACGAAATGAAAGTCCACAATCGTGTACCCCTACCACATACTACAATTGTTTCAACTTACCACAAGTACGTCTGATTCCGTGACTAAATAACGTACTCAAAATCAGCGTGGTGTTTTATTTCTTTCATCGTATTTATAGATTGAAATATAATTTCAGGTCATTTTCTTATAACTACAGTATTTTCTTATCCAGGTTTATTAAAAAGAATCTATAGTCAGTGACAGAACTGTGTTGAAACCGAGTATTAATCATTAGTGCATCCAGCAATCGCTGACACATTGATATGAAGGCAGTTTACCTGAAGACTGCTGTTATCTGAATTGTTTGTCTGTCTGTTTACTCGCCTTTCGTTACTGCAATTAATAGCCGATTTAGGCCAAACCTTGCAACTTATAGTACTCTAAAGGGAAAAATTGCCCATATAATTGTAGAAAATCAATCAAAACTTTGACACTAGGCAGGAGATCCTTACAATTTAAGAAAATTTAATGAATACTCCTTTGGCTTCATGGTTTACTCCGCTTAGTTTGGTCTTATTAAATACACGAAGCGTACACGATAAGCCTTATTGCAACTTTTTGTACTTATTAATTTTTCGCCTTGTTTTCCTTTTTGGCTTGCAATATCCATTTGGTTATGAACCGAAAGTTTGTCAAGAGAGTTTAATATTAATAAAATGATGTTGGCCGAGCCATATACTATTCCCTTTTCCCTTTACACTTCAATCCTCTCTCTCCT
>LJIJ01005407.1:0-11899 GCA_001718145.1 Orchesella cincta
GTTATCCATGGCTTCAAACTTTGAAGACTTTTACTGCTTCAGCGATCAAAATTTGATGTATGAGCTCGTGTTTTGTATATTTCTATATGTATTTGAGGGCCAGGAATTCGAATCTGACAATTTAAATTTGCTATATTGTAAAGTTGGTACAGAACAGGAATGGAAACTGAAGCGCTACATTCAAATTTTAACGTAGGTCTCTTCATGAAGGCCTCAAAATTTCATCTCTATTTCTGTAATAGTGCATGATCAGATTATATGTATTTATGTATGTTTTTCCTGCAAGAAACATGCAAAACGCGTTTGCAAAGTGGTTGCAGTTATGCTCAAGATATTTATATTTATTCATCTTTAAAACTTGTAGTTTCCAGCTCCTTCAAAAACTCCAAACGATTTCTTACGGATATCGGTTAACCCAAGTTGATGCACTTGTATTGGTTTACCAAATGCATGTCCTAAGGGGCCGTCCATTTCAAACGTAACCTCTAAAATTGGCGATTTTCAGGGCCACCCACCCTTGTAACGCTTGTGTCACGCTAGCCTGAACCACCCAACCCTTCCGTCTTGTAACGCTATGATGAAACACATACTATACCTGAAGATATTTATCCTAAATCTATGTTGGTTTTCTAATCATTGCATTGCACGCATGATATTTAACGACAGAATCAATTATTATTACTTAAATGTATAACACGACTAATAAATTTCTGTGACATTCTATTGGAATTCAAATAAATTCAATTTAGAATAGACACATCCATCTAAAACTAACAGAGGTATTTACAACATAACGTAAGCCGGCATCACTTTCAATCCACAAACGTTAAAATTTACAATAAAAAGATAATTAATCAAATAAATAGTTGACATTTGCGCTATGCAAAGAAATGAATTACTTCCCCATTTCACATGAAATATTTGTATCAATGCAGATTATTTAATTACCACATGAAACATTTAAAAATCATTCGAAACTACATGATATTTGAGAGTTACAGTAAAGTATGGACGAATCAAAAATGGTGAACGGAGTGAGGAATAATTTATGACACGGCTGATTAGTAATTTTGCAGGTTTATAAACGTCACGCTGAGCTCTACCCACCCCTCACCCCTGTCGCTCCTAACGCTTCCTCGTACATCAGTATGTTTTTGTGCGAGTCTTTTGGACTTTCGTTTGAAATAGTGACTGTAACCGCTAGATTCCTCTTTAACGAGACTGCCAAATGAAGGTAAGAAGCTGTGTTTTTACTAGGTTGAAGTTTAAAAGGGCAATCTGGTGGTAACAATTTCCTAGGGGTAGGGGTACAAATATCATATTTAGCCCAGAAATGGGTGCGGGGGGGAAGCAACCTCCGCTCTTTAAGGGTACATTTTAAAGCTTCCAACGATACATCAGGTTTTTTAAAAAAATTACAAAAAACTGCCTTTAAAGTAGTATTTAATGACCAACAATTTCATACAAAACGATGCTTTGAAAGTAATTGATCTAATTTGCGACAATGTGCGGTAATAAAATCATGAAGCCATTGACGTCGACCAACGTAAAAGGAATGAGAATACATCTGACAAACCAAAAACATTTATTAATGCCAAATTAAACATTCAGAACAAAATTTGCACCGTTTTAAATAAACCATGCCCTGTATCAAGTATGAGAGTCTCAAGGTGAATGCTTGAATAAGAATATTTTACTGGTTAAATGTACTTTTTTGCAACGACATTGTTTTACATTGCAAATTACAATTATTCCGCAGCATTGTTTATGTTTCACATAGTACTTTGTACTTTTCTGTACAAAGATGTAAATGTAGATTTGCAGCGGTTACAGAGGGCAACCGCAAATGAACACAAATCTGGAAATTAAGTACAGTATTCTCCATAACATATTAGTCAATTTCCTATTCACTACCAGTTTCATCCCATAGAAGCGCCTTTGGTCTTGTGCGTCTCTGGCACCTATCCAGTGATCTGATTTGCCAAAAATGATTTTAAAGATACTGTTAGAATGCATGTTTTCGTATATAGGAAGGTATAGGAATTATTATGTGTCAGGCTTATAAAGACAAGAATTGTCTAACTCACGCTATCATGCCATCATGTACCACTATGTTAAGCCCCTAGTTCTAAAATGTTTGTGCACCAAGAGTCCCTCTGTTAAAGCTCTATTTTATTCCAAAATTTTAGGACGAAAGCAAATTTCACCGAAACTATGCAAGTTAAAGACCTAATTTCTTTTGTAAAGCATACTTGAATCCCTACAGTTTTTAAAAATTAACTGTCTGCATTTACGGATATGGAACAGAGCACCACTCTCGTGACACCTACAAGTTGACCCAAGACCCGCCCCAACTTTGATTCACATTTTCTAACATGCGGTAAAAAATGTTTACATAATTATAACGAATGTGGATGTTACGAATTCCAATACTTCATGAGATTACATATCTAGGCCTGGTCAATTCGGTATTCCAGACATTGGTGTCATCCCATTCATTCAACCATTCATAATCAACATATTCTATATGCTGTATATATTTTGAGTCGTTAAAATTTTGTATAATCAACTCTCAGTACAGGTTTTGGTCAGCAATGATTGGGGATTTAGACGAAACTATTAAACAGCTTTAATTACTTACACATGACTTACTTTGCTTAAAAATGGCTAAAACTGTATTTGATTTGACAATTTTGGAAGTGCATGTTAGAAATTAGAGACATTCGTACCTATATTAAGTTTGATTTACGTATGTACGTTACGACTATGAAATTTCTCATTTTGTAGTAAAAAAAGGCAATTACATGATTTTTATCTAAGGTACGGCTGAAACGACTGGTAAAGGTTTATAAAAAACTGCCCAAAATTCCTTGGGTATTATCCTAAACCTAACTCAAAATAAGATATTTTAGACCATTTCAAACTTTCAGTGGAATTCTCACAGCATTTGAGACCAGACAGTTATTAAAAGTTGAATTGTAAAGTTAAAAAATTTCTTGTCTAATTAAGCCTGTGACACTAATGATCCGATACACGACTATATGTGCGTGTCGAAGAAAAATATCATTGGTAATAGTTTGTTATTTTAATTTACGTTCGAAAATTTAGGTCGTTAAAGTGAGCCTTTAGAAAGGCGACCTGTGTGTCAGACGTGATAGTAGCAAGTTCATCCCAAATCTTCACAGTATTGTCGCGCTTCATTCCAGGTCTGCAAATAAATTTGTTATACTACACTTATTATGCTCACGATCATAGCCCTAATCTTTTGGTTGTATGGTTTTTATGTGGAATGTTCAAATAATACTCTTCAATGTATTTTTGCGTGAAAGGAAAAACGAACAGAGTTCTTTTAAAAAGTCTTTATGGGTTATAGTCTATAAGCTGCCAAGGGTTTATTATGCAGATAAGGATTTTGTTATACCGGAAATTAGCTTTCGTGATGACAAGAATATCGGAGCCGGCAGATTGAACCATCTCTGCCTTTACTGAATAGGATGGTGTCTTTTTTCCAAGTTTATCCAGATGTCGTTTATTGATTATTGTTATTTTGACAACACGGCTGTTTTTCCAACAATGCGAAACTGTGAAGGATGGCCGCACCATCAAGAGAAGGTGAGGGCTGGGTGTCATCTGCTGGGCTGTCAGACTTTCTTGTCGATGCACTGGAAAAGCGAGTAATTGGGTTGGTTAAAGGGCAGGTAATTGGCATGAAAGATTGGGTCCTGCGGTGTGTGTTAATCAACTTAACTTGTCGCAATTTTTTCCGTTGCTGGAACTACGTTCACAAACAAGCTCCACTGTCAGCATTAGAATTTGAACATTTTAGATCAGAATCCATAAAACTATGGATCAGTCCAAGCTTTGCTCAGATCCAGTTATCCCTTGTTTACTTGTTATTTGCAAAATTGAATATTTCCGAAATACTGTATATTATTGTTAGAATTGCTATGTCACGAACGTTATGAAATTAAGATTAAATTTCGTATCAAATACGAATTAAAGCTTCTTTGTACAAAACCAATTTACTAGACGAATCCATCAGTCTATATGAAACGTTCATGGATATGAGATTTATTCAACTTAGCTGAGTATTATGATAAAGAAAGACCAATTATTTAGTTCAGTCAATTCTCATTATCAGGAACGTTTCATAACGCTGCTGGATCGTCTCTTTAATGTATTCTAAATTAAGCATTTGAAAATTGTGGGTATACTGTGATATTGGATGCCAATAGTTCATTGTTTGAGTCTACCACGCATAGTTTTAAAGATGCATGCAATTTTGCACTAAATATGTTAAGTAGGACATACCTAAGTAGTGTTTGGCTGCACAAAAAAGTTTTTCCATCAACAGCTTTCTCCCGAAAATAAAAAAAAAAAAAAAAAAAAAAAAAAAAAATAAAAAAAAATAAAAAAAACATAATAAAAATAAAAAAAAAAAATAAAAAAAAAAAAAAAAAAAGAAAAAAAAAAAAAAAATAAAAAAAAAAAAAAAAAAAAAAAAAAATAAAAAAAATAAAAAAAATAAAAAAAAAAAAAAATAAAAAAAAAAAAAAAAAAAAAAAATATAACAACGGTTCACTACAGTTAATCGTTCCGCCCACTGCCAAAGTTTAGTTGTAGTAGTGAGTATTGCAACTAGAACTAATACAAAATAGTTAACTTACCTGTGACATCGTCAAGGTTTTTAAGCGCAATTGCAGTTACATATGAACTGAGCCACACAAGGCATCCGTACTGAAGAACCATTTTAATAATGTCTGAACTTGAACGAGCGGTGGTTTGTTCCTATTAAGTTCTCGGACAGCAGTAACGTTTTTATATGCATTGTAGACGACAATATGCTCTAAAAGACAAATTAAGTTCATTCCTTTACATAAGTTGTCTTCATTTTGATTGATGCCGAATTGTGATTGCTTTATATTTTTATTCACGTCAATCGCATATTTGATTGTAATCGCACATTAAGCTCTTGATCACTGATTATGATATGTATTTCAACTCACAACGCGATTAAATCAAATATCGATTGACGATTGAATAAAATATAAAGCAATCACAATTCGGCATCAATCAAATGAAGACAAGCTTATTGTAAAGAATGAACTTAATTTGTCTTTTAGAGCATATTGTCGTCTACAATGCATATAAAAACGTTACTGGCGTCGAGAACTTTAATAAAGCGAAAACCACGCTCGTTCAAGTTCAGACATTAATTTAAAATGTTCTTCAATACGATGCCTTGTTGTGGCTCAGTTCATATGTGTAACTGCAATTGCGCTTAAAAACCTTGACGATGTCACAGGTAAGTTAACTATTTTATATTAGTCTAGTTGCAATATCACTACTACAACTAAAACTTTGGGCAGGTGGCGGAACCATTAACTTAGTGAACCTTGGAGCTGTTGATGGGAAAAACTTTTTTGCAGAAAACACTACTAGGGTATGTCCTACTTAACATATTTTATCAAAATAGCATGCATCTTTAAAACTATGCGTGGTAGCACTAATCAATGAAATTGCATCCATATATCCACAGTATACCCACAAGTTTTCAAAGGCTTTAATTTTAGAATACATTAAAGAGACGATCCAGCAGCGTTATGAAACGTTCCTGATATGAGAATTGAGCTGAACTTAAAAATTGGTCTTTCATTTGATCATAACTACTCAGCTTAAGTTGAATTAAATTCTCATACCATGACGGTTTCATATAGCTGCTGGATCGTCTAGTAAATTGTTTGTACAAGAAGCTTTAATTCGTATTTTGATACCGAAATTTTATATCTATATTTCATAACGTTCTTGGTACTTACAATTCTACATTAATATACAGTTTTCGGAAATATTCACATTTGCATAGCAATCAAAAAGGGATCACTGATCTGAGCAAAGCTTGACTGATCCTGTTTGTATGGATTCTGTCTAAAATGTTCTAATTCTTAAATTGCTGACGTGGAGCTTGTTGTGACGTAGTTCTCGCACGGAAAGAATTGGGACAGAGTTAGTTGATTAAAAAAACCTGAAAGCTGCAGGAAATTTTATGCAATTAATGACTTTAACAACCAAATTATGCTTTCGTGCATGACAAGATCTGAGCCAGCAGATGGAACCCAAGCTCTACCTTTCTGGATTGGTGCTGGCTTTCCTTCAAAGTTAACCATTGTTGGAAAATACAGTCACGTGTTGTCAAAATAACAATAATCATACACGACATCTGATAAACTTTGGAAAAAAAGACACCACCTATTCAGAAAGGCAGAGATTGGGTTCCATCTGCTGGCTTCAGATCTTTCTTGTCATGCACGAAGCATAATTCGGGTATAATCAATAATCATTATCTGCATATAAACCCTGCAGCTTAGACTTATAAACCCCATAAGACTTATTTTTAAAAGAACTCTGTTCGTTTTTCCTTTCACGCAAGAAATACATTGAGACGTATTATTTGAACATTCCACATAAAAACCATACAGACCAAAAGATTAGGGGCTATGATCGTGAGCATAATAGAGTGTAGTATAAACAAATTTATTTGCAGACCTGGAATGAAGCGCGACAATACTGTGAAGATTTGGGGATGCAACTTGCTACTATCACGTCTGACACACAGGTCGCCTTTCTAAAGGCTCACTTTAACGACCCTAAATTTTTCGAACGTAAGATTAAAAATACAAGCTATTACCAATGATATTTTTTCTTCGACAGCACATATAGTCGTGTATCGGATCATTTAGTGTCACAGGCTTAATTAGACAAGAAATTTTTTAACTTTATAAATTAACTTTTAATAACTGTCTGGTCTCAAATGCTGTGAAATTCCACTGAAGTATTGAAATGGTTCTAAAATATCTTGATTTTGAGGTAGGTTTAGGATGAATACGCAAGGAAGTTTGGGCAGTTTTTTATAACAGTTTACCAGTCGTTTCAGCCGTAACGCTTAGATAAAATCATGTTAATTGCCTTTTTTTACTAAAAAATGAGAATTTCAATTTATTCGTACGTACGTACGTATATCAAACTTAAGAATTAGGACGGAATGTCTCTAATCTAACATGCACTTCCAAAATTGTCAAATCAAATACAGTTTTAGCCATTTTTAAGCAAAGTAAGTCATATGTAAGTAATTTAAAGCTGTTTTAATAGGTTCGTCTAAATCCCCAATCATTGCTGACCAAAACCTGTACTTGAGAGTTGAGTTATACAAAATTTTAACGACTCAAAATATATACAGCATATAGAATATGTTGATTATGAATGGTTGAATGAATGGGATGACACCAATGTCTGGAATACCGAATTGACCAGGCCTAGATATGTAATCTCATGAAGTATTGGAATTCGTAACATCCACATTCGTTATAATTATGTAAACATTTTTCACCGCATGTTAGAAAATGTGAATCAAAGTTGGGGCGGGGTCTTGGGTCAACTTGTAGGTGTCACGAGAGTGGTGCTCTGTTCCATATCCGTAAATGCAGACAGTTAATTTTTAAAAACTGTAGGGATTCAAGTATGCTTTACAAAAGAAATTAGGTCTTTAACTTGAATAGTTTCGGTGAAATTTTGCTTCGTCCTAAAATTTTGGAATACAATAGCATTAACAGAGGGACTCTTGGGTGCACAAACATTTTAGAACTAGGGGCTTCACATAGTGGTACATGATGGTCATGATGGCGAGAGTTAGACAATTCTTGTCTTTATAAGCCTGACACATAATAATTCCTATACGTTCTTATATATACGAAAACATGCATTCCAACAGTATCTTTAAAATCATTTTTTGGGCAAATCAGATCACTGGATAAGTGCCAGAGACGCACAAGACCAAAGGGCGCTTCTATGGGATGAAACTGGTAGTGAGATAGGAAATTTGACTAATATGTTATGGGAGAATACTGTACTTACTTTCCAGATTTGTGGTTCATTTGCGGTTGCCTCTGTAACCGCTGCAAATCTACATTTACATCTTTGTACAGAAAAATACAAAGTACTATGTGAAACATAAACAAATACAGCAGAATAACTTGTAATTTGCAATGTAACTAAACAATGTCGTTGCAAAAAAGTACATTTAACCAGTAAAACATTCTTATTCAAGCATTCACCTGGAGACTCTCATACTTGATACAGGGCATGGGTTTATTTAAAAACGTGCAAATTTTGTTCAGGATGTTTAATTTGGCATTAATAAATAGTTTTGGTTTGTCAGATGTATTCTCCATTCCTTTTACGTTGGCTCGACGTCAATGGCTTCATGATTTTATTACCGCACATTGTCGCAAATTAGATCAATTACTTTCAAAGCATCGTTTGTGTATGAAATTGTTGCGTCATTAAATACTACTTTAAAGGCAGTTTTCTGTAGTAATTTTTTTTAAAACCTGATGGTATCGTCGGAAGCTTTAAAAATGTACCCTTAAAGAGCGGAGGGTTGCTTTCCCCCGCGGACCCACATTTCTGGGCTAAATATGATATTTGTACCCCTACCCCTAGGAAATTGTTACCACCAGATTGCCCTTTTTAAACCTTCAACCTAGTAAAAACACAGCTTCTTACCTTCATTTTGGCAGTCTCGTTAAAGAGGAATCTAGCGGGTTACAGTCACTATTTCAAACGAAAGTCCAAAAAAACTCGCACAAAAACACACTGCTATGTTGTGTGAATGTGCCCTAGGTAGCGCATTCATACAACAACATAAAGCTCAAGCTAGATGGTGTATGTTGAGATATTATATCACGCTATTGAAAGCCCAGTAGACAGATCAGGATTCAAATTTTTATTTTGGGACCAAATGTGTCTCCATTTTGCAATTTGAGAATAAAAAATAGATGTATCTATGTTAGTTGAACGTACATCACCGTAATTTTCATCTGTCTTCTGCAGAATTTTGTAAGGATTTAAACGAAAAAAATTAATGTAAATCAATCTGACAATTTCGATGATATGAGCATTTAACTGACTGTGATTCTTTGACATGTAATTTCCCGTAAGAAAATAAGAAATGGATATTCGAAAAAAATTATTTTCTTCGAAATGACAACGTGTTGCAAAAAATCCATTTAACCACGCTAGTTACACATGAAAACGAGCTAGTAAACAAAACATGAGTAAACTCTACGAGGTCCCACTCGTAAGGTCCCATCGTAAGCTGATATGGCAGATTGTATATTATGAAAATGAAAAATGTTCATACAACATTTTTGAAGAAAGTCTTGAGTAATCGCTTACTTAGTGACCTCGCGTGTGTTACGGTTTGATATTTTTAAGCCGCCGTTAATTAATTTCAATATTTTCCGAATGATTTTTTAACTTAAGTTTTTTACTTTGCCCAATACGCTCATCCAGCCTTCAATTGTTTTTAAATTTGTTTAACTGTTATGAATCAACCAGCTCATAAGTATTGAAATATGGACATTGGCAGGTAAATAATTCAGTAAACCACTAATTTCTCATTTCTAACTATGTATATTCCAACAGCATATTATAATTATGAGAAATTCATAATTGCATCGTATATCCCATAAAAACAAAAACAAACAATTCTTGGTGCTGAATATTATATTTCCTGGTAAATTGGGTATTACCACTGTTGGTACTTGATTCCCATAAATACCATGGACTTACATGTATAAGCCTGACGTTTTCTTTACTTGAAGCATGTTTTATTTATCAAAAGAGTTCAACCACATCATACAATCACTTTACATAACCAACTTTGATTGTGAATCATGAATTTATTTATTGATAGTATAATGCATAATCGTGATCAAGTTGGTACTAAGGAAGTAGTAAGTTGTTGACTGCACAAACAGATAGGAAACCTTTCTGCAATTCCGTTATAATATTCTAAATTCATATAGCAAATTCATGGGGGGCGTGCGTCAGGCTAGCGTGACACAAGCGTTCAAGGCGTGGGTGGGTGCCCTGAAAATCGCCAAATTTAGCGTTACGTCTTGGAAATGACGGCCCCTTAGGACATGCATTTGGTTAAACCAATACAAGTGCATCAACTTGGTTAACCGATATTCTCCGTTAAGAAATTCGTTTTGGAGGGAGAATTTTTGAAGGAGCTGGAACACAAGTTTAAGATGACCGATATAAATATTCTGAGCATAACTTGCAACCCACTTTGCAAAACGCGTTTTTGCATAGTTTCTTACAGGGAAAAAATACATAAACTATTATATAATCTTGATGCCATGCCTATTGACAGAAATAGAGATGAAATTTGGGCCTTCATGAAGACTACGTTAAATTTGAATGTAGCGTTCTTCAGTTTCCATTCCGTTCTGACCAACTTACAATATAGCGCAAATTTTAAATTGTCGATTCGAATCCTGCCCTCAATACATATAGCAAATATTACAAAACACGAGCTCATACATCAAATTTTGATCCTGAGCAGTAAAACGTCTTCAAAGTTATGAAGCCATGATAACACAAAGCGCTGACACCAGGTCAATAAATTCAAAACGTATATGTAAAGAGTTGTAGAAATCCGTTCTTAAAGTTTGATTTTTTAGTTTTTATTGGAGAAACGTTTGGATTTCCGATTTTGGTATTTTCGGTTACCATCTATGAGTTTTGAAACAGTTATAAACTCTTGGGCCAGGAATAAAGCAACCTGCATTTCAAAAAATGTGATGGGATATAGATCTTGTAATAAATACGCAAGGAATTAGGCTTCCTAACCATTTAGTTCAAACGTTATCTCATGTTCGTCGACCCTATGGTAACCCTTCCTTTAGTGGCGCTCCTACCAACATGGTCCCTTGAATTTTTTAAAACAGTATATTGTTTTCCAGACACGCGGGAATTTCGTTAGCACATCACTTATTCTAGATACGCCCGCAAAAGTTTTGGTGTGTCGTGAAACATATTATTCATCCTGAAAAATATGATCTTATTCGTATTTATACGTTTTACCATCTTCCTTCTGTTCCTTCCATTTAACATTCTGATCTGGATGATCCCTGCATGTCTAGCCAAGTTTACTATGGGATAAAGGTAGTTTCTCTTCCAGCCACTAACTTGCAAGCTGAAAATTTGTAATCGTAAATAAACGCTACATTTATATTTTAAACATATGTATTATTAGCCATTCGAGTAATATTATATCAGTAGTATTTTTCCAATTCGACAAGCTTACTTTTCAATACACTTTATAAAAGCCTGTTTAAACATGACTTCATGACAGGAGAACGTTTTTAATATTTTTCTATGTGCAAATCTTGTGTGCGTGGAACTTTAACTTCAACCTAATATGTTGAAATGAACACGAATTTGAATTGTGTAATAGTGGTACAATATGTATTTTGTTAAAAAACCTAACTCATTACAATCCTTTCATAATGCATGTAATTATTCCAATGAAACTATGTCTTGGGCTGTATCTGCATAGCTGTGAAAGATATCAGATATGGAACAAATTTAATATAAATATCAAGCACATACATGACCAAAACAATTATGCTATTCGCTTACCCAATACAGTCTGGGTTTCTGAAGTCCCTGACATTACAAAACTTTTGTGTAGTGCCTTTTCGTAAATTTTAAATCTGAACTGATGTTTCACGAGTGCCCACCTAATTTTTGTTTGCTTTTGCTAACACCACATCATGTGCAAAGGAAAACAAAAGTAACATCACTTGAGTAGGCTATACTTCCTCAGCGACTGCAGCCATTAACAGGTTATAAACAAAACATAACAGTTTTCACAATGTTATGCCCACTATGCATTGAGCATCGAATCACTTAACTTATCAATAGGTATAGTATACAATTCCAGTTATGTTATGCTATATTAATATACATGCAGCATATTACACTTGTCTGATTTTGAGTGTACATTCTTGAAACAGTCCATGTATTTCACACAAGTATAAAAGTTTGCAAA